>CADEHL010000439.1:0-47305 GCA_902827135.1 Harpagifer antarcticus | reverse complement strand
CTCCAGTACATCCGTATTCTACAGGTGGGAGCAGGCCTCCGTAGATCGCAGATCGCAGAATCGCAGGCAGCAACAGGTGGAGCCTACTACCAATACGGGTTTCAGCCTCCAATGTACTTTTAATGCTTCTCCACCAACAGACTTGACGATGGCAGGATCAACATCGTATGCATCACACGCGAAGTGGTCAGAGCACAACTTGCTCCATGTTGTCGGCTGCCAGCCAACACGATTCACTAAAAAAATCCAGTTTCGGCGGATAATTTTGTCTTGGGGAAATGCATGTAAAATTCTCCCAGATCCCGCACCGTTCGTACATCCGAAAGCACAACAATAACCCATGTTTTTGCGGATATAATTCAGTTTTCTTTCGAAAAACACCGCTGACATGTGAATGAGACTGCCTGGCCCAGAGACTGTTTGGCCACGGTGACGTCACGCGCGGAGGCTGCTGGGAATGACATGTCAGAAATTCAGACGGCTTTGGGTCGAGTTTTGTATCAATAAAAAGCTTTTTTTGGGTGTATTATCTCGATTTAAATTAAATTAAAAAAACAGGCAGTCTTAAAAACAAAATTTCTATAAAAATGTAGCATATTTGGAAGCTTTGCATTTGATCTTTAAAGAGGTATTCCATGAGCTCTTCCGCTTGTGCAAAATTGTACCTGTGAGTACTGCTTCCTGTGAACGCAGCTTTTCTACCCTCAAGCTGGTAAAGACATACTTGAGATCTACCATGGATGATGATAGACTGAGCAATCTGGGGGTTTTAAGTGTGGAGTCCAGACGAGCAAAGTCCCTGGACTTAGAGGAAATTGTGAATCGCTTTGCTGCAAACCACAACAATCGCAGAATACAGCTGTTGTAAGCTGAATGTGAGGAGAAGGAGCAGTGGCTGTTCAGGTGTCACAAAATGACCACTGATTCAACTCTCAAGTCTCTGGTCTGTCTCCATCGATATATTAAAGGGCACCTATCATGCAAAATGCACCTTTGTACGTCTTTTATACATGATTATGTGTCCCCGGTGTTCCGGGGAACTCACCAAGTGTCAGAAAACACAACCCTCTCTATTTTCCTCCTTCGCCAAATCTCTAAAAAAGGGGCTGCAACGGATCTGAAAAAAATGGATCCACATTCCGACACTTTTCTACGTCACAAAGACGTACTCCGCTTATTGGTCAACTCTCCACCTATCAGGGGAATGAGCCACGGCCGTGCATTGCCAAACCTCTCATTCGCATATAGGCTATCAGCAGGCTACCCCAGTCACATCTGTGTTTTTGCCTGCTCTTGGCAGGATGTCTAAGCCAGTTAAACCACGGACATGTTTATGAACTTCTCTCAAGTCCAACACGGATATGCCTCCAAACTAATGCTACACCCGGGATCAATACCAACCATCCGGGACCAGGCCAGTGAGGACACATCCAATTCTGAAGCTGTAAGTTTTTATTTAGCAGTGTTTTTCCTGATAAAGCTATCTCTAGCTGGTAGCATGTAGCTTAGCCGTATCAATGTCGCCTCAACCCCAACTAGTAATCGGTTAGGTGTTTATATGTTCTTGTAACATTTTATTTTGTACGCTCCGCAGTCTTTGCTTTGTCTTTTATTTAATTATCAGGCATTTGCGAACATGTTCAGACTGCCGTAATGGTGATCTGTGTGAAGGCTGTAAAGCCACGCCTAGCCTAGCCGATAACACAAGTATTTATTCTCCTATGTATTAGTATTTTGTATCCTCTAAAAAATCATATTGAGTAAGTTATAATAACAAACGTAATCTTCTGGAGGTAAGTGCCGTTTTTTCCAGCGTTATGTAAAAGCTTTTGTGATTGTAGTCTGTAAGAACGATCAGATATCATCGACCTGTAAGCTAAGCTAGCTACGCTAAGCTAAGCTAATGAGACATGCCGTTTTTATAGCGTTATATGGAAAAGCTTTTGTGATTGTAGTCTGTAAGAACGATCATATATCATCGATCTGTAAGCTAAGCTAATGAGACATGCCGTTTTTTGCAGCGTTATATGGAAAAGCTTTTGTGATTGTAGTCTGTAAGAACGATCAGATATCATCGACCTGTAAGCTAAGCTAGCTACGCTAAGCTAATGAGACATGCCGTTTTTTGCAGCGTTATATGTAAAAGCTTTTGCATGTTTACTTGTTTGCACACATGAATATAAATGGGGGTGTGTTAGGATACAACACTGTATGTATGTATGTGAGGGGACACACACCACGAGTAAAACGGAGCTAAAGCCCTGGTATGTTGTTGTTGACGACATGCATTTACTAATCTCAACCACTTTTTTTGTTGTGCTTTTTTTAACATTGCACAGGCTACGTGGCCAACTTGATGGACCTCATCTTCGAGTCTTTGACCATCACCATTATGAGCAACCTGACAGGGGGAGGTCATCGCCGGGTATGCCACACGGTTCAATTTGGCTGCTGTCTGAACCTAACATAGACATTTCACGGATCAGAGGACAACGCAGGCCGGAATCAACACTCTGATCCTCTCTCCATGGGTTCAAATAACCGTTGATTTTGACAATAAAGTTCCGAGTTGATATCAAGTGTGTCGTGATTATTCATGTTTGGATGGGTAAAGAATATTCTGATTTCAAAAGCATAAGGTTGTGTGTGGACTTTTTTTGTCATACACATGGGTGCGTTATGCCATTGCTGTGTAGTATATAATAGTACAATGACAGAATGAAAGATTGCATAAAGCCATATACACCAGTATTTATTTCCATGAACAATATTAGCATTCGTTTTACAATTTCAGTCAAAACAAACCACTCAGTGCTCTATTTGCCTCAACTGTAGTCCAACTGTGTTCAGCTCTGTAAATATTCAATGCATTCTGCAGGGAAAACACATTTAGGCACACAATCCAGGATGATCCACCGTACAGGTTAGAGTCCTCATGTTCCTGCATCCGTCTTTACACCTAGTGTGATAAACATATATTGAATGACATGTGAAAAATGTATTCTCTAAACAGACAACTTAGTGAAGCTAATGTTACGTGTGGTATCTCCATGCAGCACATGCTCCGGTTCAGAAGGCATCGTGGCGCAAGTTGCACATGTACCCCTTTAGAAAGAAGTCAATAACTGAGCTTTTAAAACACATGAAACACACATTGCTGACAACTGAGATGTTTGCACCTCCACCAAAACCTCCGCTGCTTCAGTTTCTGGATCAAATTGATAATATGCTTGAACACATGCATTGCTCTGAGATGACATGTGTATTCCACACTCGTAAACACAGCAAGCATGGTAACGTGACTCGCCGGCTCTTCTGCAGGGGGCGTGGTCAGCTGCTGCTCAGAATTTTCATAGGCAGGTTTGGAATAAAGCGAAAATGAGCGAAACGAGGCATGGCTAAAAAATGATCTGTTTGGTATTTTGGAAAATAAAATGTATAAATATACCTTATATAGGTATGGTCATACACTATATCATTTAAATATAGCATGATAGGTCACCTTTAATCTAAGTGAAACAACAAGTGAATCACATCCAGGGTATTCCACTGTTTCTATAAATGTCTTATATGTCAAATGTAAATTAAATGCCTTAATTGTTAATGTTAGAGCCTCTTGCACTTAATGTTCATATACAAGTGCATTGAGTTAATTATTTCTTCCCTCAGTTAAATGGGAGTGATTGTACTCACATAAATAATTATTTAATGTCACACACTCATCAAGGATGTGTGGTAATGGAAAATTATGGCAAATCATTTTTTCTTAAAAAGGTGCTAGTTTATTTTACCAAGGAAAAACAATCAAAATCCCACATTTATAAATACAAACTTTAAAGATTCAAGATTTCTTTTTCACAGCTGCTTTAGTGTTATGTTGATGGTATTCTTCATGCTGGCTTACTTTCACACTGTCGTTGCTAACGTGACAGAACCGTTGTTAATCTTTTTAGAAACTCCCTTGCCATTTGAAATGTCTGTCTTATTAAAAACCAAATGAACCAAGGTCACAGCATCTTGCAGGACATGACTGTCATATAATACTCTGTATTATGATCAGTTCCTTTGTGCCTGGACTGAGTATGACAGAAAAAGGCATGTTGACAGAAACAGAAAACAGTTGTTACAATATGTGTTACTGTGTCAATGTTGATTCAACACAAATATTTTACAAGCTCATTTACAATGTTATACGGGAACGTAATGTTCAAATTAGCAAACGGTGTACGCTGTTCAGTAAAATCGCTGCCAAGAGCCAGTGTTCAGTAGGGTTCATTTGCTGGACTACTTAGACTACTTGTTTTTAGGGATACTTGTGTACAATATAATGCTAGATTTGAAGGCACAATGAGTAGTATGTTTATACTTAAACATTCCCCCCCCTCTCAATTATCAGTTATAACACTTAAGTGTGTGGCAGTGTGTGTACCTGCAATGCAGACCTCTGCCTGTTTTCCTTATTTGGCTGTGTTCAGGACTGTTATGGTAATTTAAGTGAAACAAGTGAATCACATCCAGTTTATTCCACTGTTTCTATAAATGTCTTGTATGTAAAATGTAAATTAAATGCCTTAATTGTTAAACTTGCGACCCTCTTGCACTTAATGTTCATGAAAAAGTAAGATGTATGTCTTAACCAATAATTTAATTAACAAAAAACATGTTTAAAATGATGTGTCTCTGTCACTGAGAGAATGAGCTCATAGTGCTGCTGATCACCATAAGCTAAACAGTCTGTATATTTCTCTACATTTGTATAATGTAAGCTTTGTTGTTACTTTGCCTGCGAGAAGAAGAAAAAGATAGTTGAATATACTGAATATTATTTGATCTATTCCACCACTTAATCCCAAATAATGTAGAGGTGTGTTGTAGGTGCCTTAAATAGCCCCTTATTTTATAGTGAGATGTATTTTTATGTTCATATAATAGTGATTTCAATGCCACCCCAAAATGATCACTGGTCCCATCCTGGCCACCCCACTGAAAATGTCCTGGCTCCGCCACTGCACGAGCGTCAAGCTCCTCAAACCCCCCCCCCCCCCCCCTCGTTGATAATTCTCGATTGTTGGCACGCTGATAACAATTAATTTTTTTAATGGCACCTCATATCAAAAAGGTTGCCGACCCCTGGCCTAGAGTCACCACTCTGTAATTTTACAGCCTCAGGCCGTCTGCAGACCCATGGGCTCCTATGAGACAGGCATATGCAGCTCTATGTGAAAAAAGACCATAGTGATGGTCCCATACACACACACACACACACACACACACGCACACACACACACACACACACACACACACCGGGTTCACACCGGAGTACTTTTCCCCGTGCTTTTCGCGTTTAGTTCCGTTAGTACCCCTTATGTCGCGTTCACACCAAAAAGAGTACTTAGTGCCTGGAACTTTTACCCCCATTTTTAGTGCCTGCTGAGAGATGGTACTTTCCTGGGGGAAAAAAGTGCCCCTGTTCTGGCTGGGCGAATTGCAAACCACGCCCCGTAAAACTCTGAAATGTTTTGTAGAGCCGCCATTTTATTATCCTCAATATATTATCCCATTTTATTATAGCATTAGCATTATTAGCATTCGCCTAGCGCAAAAACGCAGAGAGACTAACTTATGGCAACACAAAATAAAACATGGGAGCGGTGGAGATGAGGAGGTGTCGGCGTTCTGGCGATTTACTCGGAAGGCTTCAGTAGAAGCTGCTGGGAGTCCCAGCAGCTTCTACTGAAGCCAGTCCCCAACTTCGGAGACTTCCGGCCGGGGACTTCAGGTGGCAGTATACACTGTGAAGTGGTTTGCGGCCTGCCAGTAAACCCAAAGCAGAAGACGACGAAGTCACGTCAGCGGATCATTTGCGTAATCTTCCCTCAGGGAACTTATTCCGGTGTGAACGTGATCTGTACTTAGTGCCCTGGGGTAATAAGTGCCGCAAAGTACTTGGTGTGAACGCAGCTAATGGCTTGAAACAAATAGAGACTTTGAGACCGCTGAGGCGGAGATACGGGCCAAAAAGAAGGATATTGAGATCCTAGAAGAGCGTACGGCTGGGGTCGAGGAGTGGAGTACCGACGTCCAGGACATTCTTACGGCCTCTCTTGAACAACAAACCAAGTTCCAAGATAAGTTGTCCGATGTAGAAGGGAGGTCGAGAAGAAATAATGTACGAATTTGGGGGTTGAATGAGGGAATAGAGGGAGACTCGGTCCCAGAGTACGTCAACAGGTTAATTCACAAGGAGCTGGGAATGTCGAAGGAGATTCAAAGGGTGCACAGGGCACTTGCTCTAAAACCACAACCAAACAAACACCCAAGAGCCATTATTGTCAACTTCTTGAGGTTCGAGGTCAAGGAGTACGTCCTGTCAAACGGTGTTGGAATGGAGGGACGGAGAGTGGCATTCGACCACGATTACTCTGTCGGAAATAAGCGGGGCTCAAGAGAATTCTCAAAGATAAGGGGATTCGGTTTCAATCTCCAATGGACACACTGAGGGTTTACTGGAACGAAGGAACTATGGCGTCTCAGGACGCGGTGAGGGTGATGCGGCAGAGAGGCTGGCAGGTGCCGGACCCGGGAGAAGAGAGACCTACGCTGCTGCAGAGACTGGAGGCAGCGCGCAAGTGGACCAGACTTCGGAGACGAGAGCGGGGAGACAACAACGAGATGCGAGGGAGGGAGGACCGGCACCGTATCGGGGGTGTTGAGTAGTCTATGAGGGAACAAGATACGGCGTTGAAAACAATGAAAAGACAGATGGATGAGAGGTGACGGGCCATGGTGATTAGAAAACCCTAACTAACCCTAACCCTATGCTTTAGTTTAATTTCTATATCTACAAACAAATAATCGATATTTTTCGAAAACCATTTAGTGCTTCACATAATAAAATACACAATGGCTGTAGCCTGATTATATGTTTTAGGAGCTGTAGGTGTGTGTGGTACAGTGTATGTTGTACAGTGTGTAGGTGCGTGTTGTGTGTGTGTGTGTGTGTGTGTGTGTGTGTGTGTGCGTGTGTGCGTGCGTGCATGCGTGCGTGCGTACATGCGTAGATGCGGCGGACAGACAAGTCTCAGTTGGTTTGCCCACGAGGAGGCGTGTGGCGCAGTGGGTCTGGGGAATCACAGGTTCAAACCCCACTGCAGTCAGCATGTCGTTGTGTCCCTGGGCAAGACATTTCACCCCAAATTGATCCTGTGGGGATTACCTACAGTATTGAGTATGGAAGTCGCTTTGGATAAAAGCGTCTAACAAGTAACATGTAATGTAATGTTTGGTGTCCTATGCTTACTTTTAATACTTGTAAATAAAACTTTTGGCCCGTAATTTCAGTTCACCATTGTAGCGACCAGAGGGGGGGGGGGCTCTGATAGTGTTACGTTATTATGAGAGTGCTCTCATACTTGTTTGATTCTGAAATTGTATATATTTATATAATATATGCTGCAGGAGTATGTGGTGAGGGGGTCTCTACTCAGGGCCATCCAGTCTCTGTACTCCCAAAGCGAGAGCTGTGTCCGGGTCCTCGGCAGTAAGTCGGACCCATTTCCGGTGAGGGTTGGTCACCAATCCTGTTTGTAATATTCATGGATGGGATTTCGAGGCTTAGTCGTGGGGGAGGGGTCTGCAGTTCGGTGGACTAAGGATTGCACCACTGCTTTTTCCAGATGATGTGGTTCTAATAGCTTCATCGGTCTGCGACCTTCAGCACTCACTGGATCGGTTCGCAAACCAAGTGTGAAGCGGCTGGGATGAGGATCAGCACCTCCAAATCTGAGGCCATGGTTCTCAGCAGAAAACTGATTGACTGTCCACTCCAAGTAGGGAATGAGTCCTTACCCCAAGTGAAGGAGTTCAAGTATCTCGGGGTCTTGTTCACGAGTGAGGGAACAATGGAGCGTGAGATGGGCCGGAGAATCGGAGCAGCGGGAGCGGTACTGCAGTCGCTTTACCTCACCGTTGTGACGAACAGAGAGCTGAGCCAGAAGGTAAAGCTCTCTGTCTACCGGGCCATTTTCATTCCTACCCTCACCCAGCGTTTCCGCCAGGGGGGCGTCTTGCCGTCATTTGACGAAAAAAATTAATAATTCGAGAGAAGATCGAGAGTTTTTATAGCTTGAAATAACGGAAAAAGGACATCCCTCTGTTGGAGGGGCAAAGGATTCTGGTGGGATTATTTTCGCCGCCAGCAAAGCATGTTCCTGTGACGGAAAGTGTACTGCCGGCGAGCCTTGACGGGGGGTGCTAGTGGAGGGGCAAAGGATTCTGGTGGGATTATTTAAGAAAGTACTCACCTGTGGTCTTTGTATAGTGCTAACATCCTGATTGATGAGCCAACAATTATGCAATCAGGTGTTTGGTCAGGTGGAACGTGTTACTTGATCATTGATCCATGTGTGAGGCATTTTGAATATCAGTGTTTTAAACCAACTAACACGTGACTTTATGTCAGATTCCTGTGTCTTACGTGGAGAAACGTGTGCAGTGGTTTGAAAAAAGTGCCATATTGATACTTTATGTACAATTTGTGTGTGTGAGCAATCGAGAAAAACTGTAAACTCTTCCCTCTCTCTTATCCTCCCTCTCTCATCTTTCCTCTACCTCTTCTATTCCTCTTGCTGCTATCCATATCCATTGTTGTTGTAAATGTGGAGCCTCGTTCAAGTGCTTACATCCTGATTGGTGAGTCAACAATAAAGCAGTTTGGTGTTTATGTTCATTTGGTATGTGTATTTGTTGATTGGTTCATGTGTGTAGCATTTTGTTGGCAGTGTTTTAAAAATGGCAAACAAGTGAACATTTCAGATTTTTGTTTCTTACTAGAGAACCGTGTGCAGTGTTTTGCAAAAAGTGCTACGTTGAACTGCAAATTGGGTGCAGAGCTGAAAATGTGATTAGAGATTTGGAGATTTGAGCTGAGGTTTTGCTCTTTGAGTTAAAAATAATTAGGCTATGCTTTATGTGAGATTTTTGTGTTAGCAACTGAAGAAAACTGTAAATAAGATTTTGAAAGTCAAGCTCTTTTTCTCGTTTAAATGGATTGTAAAGGAGCAGTTATAAATTAGGTATTTCTACTTTAGGTAGTTGGGTAATATGAATATTTTTGATTTGACCACCTTGTCATGGAACACATATCCCACAGGAGACAAACAGCTCCATCTTGTGGTTCAGTCTGTGTAGCACAGTATAAGAAAAACAATGGCAACCCAGTTGGCTACGGAAGGAAAATAGCCACTATCCATTTCAACTAGATAAACAGGCGGCAAAACGAAACCAATGGCACTAACTGCTTTAGTATTTTCTGTAGTTTTACTCAGCCTTTCATGATATTCTCCAACCACCGACAGGATATTCCGCTGGGTTAACTACCAAGACGATGTGAAGAAGTCTTTATTTGTATGCAGCCGACAGGAAGGATATAACCTGCAGTGCAAGGCTACCGAAAATAACTGGAGTCTACTCATAACATTTCGTGTTCCGGTTTGCTCAATTGAAACGTTTTTGTCATTGAGAGTGTAGTTTTACATGTCTATGCACTCTGTTTTGATATCGCTATTGCAAACAAAATGGAGGTTGCTAAGTTGTCTGTACCATGGACCAGGCTTAGTTTAACAGCGAGTGTTATTGAACTGTTTCTGTGAGAGACATAGTTACACATAAATACATTAAACTCATAGACGGATTCATTCCAGAATAAAAGCACAATACGTTAATGATTATGTTTACAATAAAACAGGGTGTTTTGTTATGGGACACGCCTCAGGCATTAAAACAATAGAATATTAAAAGGAGGTCCAGACACACAGAATGACCGACTCTGAGGACACAGCCAGTGTTCCCGGCTGCTCCGGCCTCAGCAGCGGGTCAGCGCTGAGTTTTCCCCCGGGCAGAGGACTACTAGGCCGGGTAAGGAGTCTGTCCTCCCCCGCCCCCCCTGCAAGACTGACCTCGCTCAGAACAAGGGACTTGACACTGGGGGGAGTCTTTAAGAAACCAAAGGTAATGAATGATACACTTTTTTGAAATATGTGGTCATGTGTTTCATTGTTGGTCTTAATGAAATGCATATAAGATTTGACTAGGCTGCCTAGTCTGTCTAATAGTGAAACAAATGGGCTGAAACAAATACTGCAACAAAGGGCTGCCAACACTCACGCATTGAGCCACACGCCACACTTGCCTTTCCTCACGCTAAGTTTTCGTCCAAAATAAATGTATATAAATATACAAATAAAGTGAAGGAACAGCTAACCGAGCGGTCTACGAAATGAGACGGTATTCTGGCTTAGTTCAGTAAAGTTGGAACGATATTGGGAGATTCTGATTTCATGGATCAATAACTCATGAACAAAACGTTATTCAGACACAAATGACGTCTCCTAAGTACCGTGGTAAGGTTGACAACGAACTACAATCACATTTTGATCAAAAAAAGTCAATACGCGCCGTCCTCCGGACACATTACATTGGTCTCTATCCCCAGCCGGAGAAGAAACGAGTGCTCAGGGACCGTCTACAAAGTGCAACTCCGAAAAAAGAGAATATAATAATATTCAATTACTATTATACAGCTTATTACTACCAAACTCACCACACACATCAATAGTCTCCTGTGTGTCATACTACAGCAGAGAGTTTGGAAGAATATGCTTTTGAATCATTTTGGGGAATATTTATAATGTAACATCTTCAATAACTATGGCATCATCTTCAATAACCTTACTATTATACAGCATATTTCTACCAAATTCACTATTTGCATTGTTGTTGTTAGCATCTGGTTAGCTAGCTGCGCTAACAGATATTAGAAGCTGTTTCTCAAACAAGGAGAGGGAGAGCTCTGTCCTGTCAGACTGAGAGATAACTACAGCTCAGTGAGGTAAGGGACTCTCTGTTTAGATAGTTAACTTTAGTCTAGTTATCTCAGTAGGTCTCAAATGCTTTGGTCACTATTTATGAGAATAAATGAAAAACAATTATGAAATACTATGACAGTAAAACAAGAATAAAGTTTAAAAGGGGAGTGATTTGTAAAATATCCATAAAGAAAAAGAAAATCTGTTTACAGTTCTGTTTCATATGGGTGTTGAGAGATGTATCCATAAAATCATTTTGCTCTCAAAATGCACCAGGTTAATTCATTTAACTTCAATATTTAAAAAAAAATCTTCCCGGGGCATATGCTCCTCAGACAGAGGCGGACTGGGACAAAAAATCAGCCCGGGAAACTCGACCGGCCAACCGGCCCAACTCGGTACCGCTAGTCAATAGTGAATTAATGGGAAACCCTAGTTTGTACATGTTCAATACATTTGTAACACTGTACACATGAACATTTCTTTTTTCGGTTCACCAAAAAAAAATCTCACTCCAAGCTGAACTCAAATGTTGGCAGCCCTGCTAGGCACCAAACAATGTTATCTTAAAAAATCAGCAATGTTAGAGTCCAATTAAATAAGAAATGTCTTGAACTAAATGAGGTAAGTAACTTAAGTTAAACTAACTTAAGGTAGTCTCATATACTCTTCACTGCAATCGAGGCTATAGGCTAATACTCAGTTTTTGAAAGTACATATACTCAAGTAGGTGTACTTAAATAAAAATTTGAGATGTATTTATTTGATTTGAGTATTTCCATCTCAGAATAATTGATACTACTCTACTTCAATGTGGAAGAAAAACATTGTGCTTTTTGATAGAACACATATCCTCAAGTTACAGGTAGTGGGGGGCTCAGACTCTTATTTTACTATAAGTGCATGTTTGGATCCCAAAAAAGAGATATGTGGTATTAACAATATTTTTCTTTCCTCATTGTGCTCTTATTCAGAAATCCTTTGAGCCAAATGTCCACGCTGTGAGGAAAAACAAAGATGAGTGAGTGGCCTTAACAATATCATTCAGTGTCCTGTTTAGTAATATAAGTTGTTGCTGTTAGTTTGTAGTGTATACTGATTATAAATGTTATGTCCACAGGCTTCACTTTGTTAGAAAAAGTAGTGGGGACACTTTTTTGAGATAAAAAAAAAACACTACGGCATTGAGCACCCCCACAAATAATACATACATAATGTAAAAAAAAAGTATTGTAAGCATATTTCTGATATATAAATACATACATATGCTTACACTGCTGCAAAGCTATTCTCTATTCAATTGTTATTTATATGAAACCTGTCACTGGTCCAAATGGCACCGCTTAGGTTCGCAGACATACACCCAACAAGTGTGAACAGTCCTCCAGATTGTACATGTTCTCTTGTGCAAATAAAAGTGCACATCACTTCTCAAAGTGTACAGTTCTTTGAGCACGCTGGTTTCACATTACTTTATCAAATGACCTAATGCAAAGTGTCCTCAGTATAAATGATGCCTATGGTCATGTCTGAATCTACCCCAGGTTAAAGGAAGAGATCAGAGCGGCTCCTAAAAAAGAGAAGAGAGAGAGGGATGAGAGGAAGAGGGAGAGCAGGGGGAGGAGGAGAGAGAGGCCGCAGACCATCCAGTCTCACTCCATCTTCGAGCAGGGTCCTGCCGACACCGTACGCAAAACAGGTGCACATATTCTTTAGTTTTTAATGATCCTTTTTATTTTCATTGGAACTCAAGCATGCACACAGTCGCACTTCCTTCCTCATCATCATCATCATCATCACGTCTCTGTGTTCAGGCTGGCGTGGTGCTACAGATCTACACGCCTCCACCACATCACCTGCCTGTAAACTGGTGAAGAAGGAGAGGAAGGAGTCGGAGGAGGATGAAGATGAGATACTCAGTAAACTACAAAGGGACGATGTGAGTACCTTCCACCTTAAGGGATACACTCACAAGTGTTCCACTTTGATCCGCAGTAAACACACACATGAGTGAAGGTCACTGAAGGGCATACATTGGCTGGGTGATTTTGAGTGGAATTGTATTTATTCTTGCGCTGCTGTTAGTAGTTAATCGGCTTTTTTAACTTCTTAACATTTATTTTTGAACAGCGATGAAGACGAGGACAATACAGCACAATCAGTGAAAATAAGACATGTATAATAAAAGCATAGGTTCAGTTCAGAATGTATAGAGATGAGGTCAGACATACAATCAGAATCAGATACGTTTACACAAACAAGGAATTACCTTGGTGTCTGGTGGTGCAAACATAAACAATCTAATCAAATAAGTTGCAATAGTAGGTCAAATATATAAAGATAACAAAAATAAGTATTTTTAAGAAGACAAGTATTTACACCAAATGTAAATGTACATATACAAAGGCGTTGTAACAATCCTATTTTTCCCAATAATTATTCTCCTTTTGGAGTCGGAGAGTAAAAGTGACTTTCTTTGTTGAGCAGATGGATTCGTGTGTTGTTGATAAAGTGACTACATTATTATTGTATGGAGCCAGGAGCAGAGCTCTGTTCTCTGGAAAGACTGCACATTAAAGCTTTTACACAGACACATTGTGGACCTTTCTGAAACCTAATATTTGACATAGTGTCACCTCATGAGGTTGTTGTTGTTGGCATGTTATTATTACTCTGATGCCGACATGCAAAGAACAACATCAGAATGTATTGGTTGTGGTTTTGTTCGGCTGATCTTTGTAACTCAAATATTTCCTCCTCTTGTATCTCTGGTTGGTTCTCCACCAACTCCTGAGAAAAGATCTGACAGACGCCCTTCACTTTAGAGACAGTTATTTGATCAACTGTTAATATACAAAAAACGACTTTTAGATCAAATCATAAACTAAATTAGGGCGCCCCAACTGCATGCCCCAACTCCTTAGTCTTTTTAGTTTGGAGTGACAAAGCATGGCTTATTTCAAATAGTCTTATTCACAATTAGGAAGTAAACTCTTATTCACTGTGACAAAACTGACACCATCATTTTTCCATCTAAACCTGGAAGACAGTAAAAGTGTGTTTTTAGTGAGTTTAATTTGGCGGTTTGCCAGCAGACAAAGAAAGTTCTGATGTTTTCCAAATGTTAATCTGCGTAGCATTCGTTTATAATGACTGGTGAGTCAGTGAGTTGTAATTGATACTGATATCAATAGTTATAAATATCACTAATCATTTTGGTCATTACTTGTGTTATATTTTTACCCTCAGTTCATAGATGATCCAGGTCTGAGGAACGATGAAAAGCTGACACCCATCCAGCTGCCTCTGTGTCAGCCCAGCAGCTTCTCAAAGACACGGACATCCAGCACATGTGAGAAAACCTCCTCTGACTAAAGAACTGCTACTGTCTGATATTTAGTAGTCTCATTACGTCTTGTTTAGTCCCTGAATCTGCTTTTCTAGCAGCTACTCTCAGTATAAAAAAAGCAGAATTCTTTCAGTACATTCTGGTGGTGAAGTGTTTGTCCTGTTGGCAGGTCCAGAGAAGCCTCGTGTGTTCAGAGCTCCATCCTGTAGAGCCGGAATCAGAACAGAGCTGCCCAGAGCAGAGCAGCCGTCTGTGGGAGAGCTGCTGCAGCAGCTCAGCCTGTCGGACAGAGAGGAGCTCTTCTTCATGCAGCTTCCTGACAGCATGCCGGGCAGAGCTGCACAGAAAGTGGACCCCCCTCCAGTACCTGCAGCAGAGAAACCTGCCAAGAAGGAAGGCAAGCTTGCAGACAAGAGGCCGGCACAGCTGCAAGCACAGGTGAGTCAGAATGAAGCAGTGCTGTGTTATAAGACAGTGTTCACCAGTGGACATACGGCTACAAGCTAACCACTAAGGTTTCTCTGATATCTTCAAATCTAGATCTCCAATTTAAAAACCTTATCTGGTCTGTATAGTGGTAAAAAAGACCAAGATCTAAAAAAATGTATCGTAAAAATGTAGCTTAAAACTGGATAAAAAGTCAATTCATGACATCGTCTGACAGGCAGGCATACAGCATACTCAAAGGGAAATGACTGTTACCTTGATTCAAGTTCAAATGTCCCTTTGGATTGAACATCTTTGGAAAGTTTTGGGATAAAAACACACATTTCAACAAATTAAAAAAAACATAATTTTTTAAAGATATTAAAATGTGATTTACAGATAATTGGAATCGTCAGTCTCGTAGCCATTGGTGATTTAAACCCAAAACTGCTTTTTGCAGCCAGTTGTTAACAGTCTGTGCCTGTCCTCAGCAGGTGCCGCTGAAGGAGGGCTGTCCCGTGCTGTCCCAGCTGCCAGAAGGATTTCTGGGTAAACTGCAGATCAGGAAGTCCGGAAAGGTGGAGCTGAAGATGGGTCAGGTTGTGATGGACGTCTCTGAGGGAGCTGCTTTCTCCTTCCTGCAGGTACTGGGTGGTGACTAGGTGCAGTTAACTGAACTTAAACATTTGCAACACCAGAATATATCTCTGCTAATAAAGTGAAACAAATCCATGTTGTCACTATTAATGTGGAAGCTTCCTCTCCTTCCTACTCAGCAACTGGTGTCTGTGCATCTGTCTGACGGTCGAACTGGAGACATGATGGTGTTGGGAAACGTCCGCCACAAACTGGTCTTATCTCCTGACTTCCAAGCGTTACTGAGAGAAGCTTCACCACAGCAGCCACAAGGACCCTGAACGCCTCTCGAGGTCACTGACTCTTTGGTGCTTTTCAAGCTCCAGCTCCGAACCGGCCCTGTGAATGAGGTATCAGACACTGTGTGAGAACTGTGTACGATGGCTGATCGGATGTTGTGGGACCACACCCACACACCACTGCAAAGGAAGTGACCTGGAGTCTAATATATTCTTCATACCTCTGGTTTGAGGTTAAGGCAGCTATGCAGGCTATCAATGGCGACCTGCATTATTTGTATGCTAGAATTGAGCCTAGCACATTTTAAATATCGTGTGATAGAAAAACAAACTCATAAACAGTTTTTACCTCTGATGTGAAGACAGTTTTTGAAAAGATGCTTTAAAATCATTGTATTAGAACCCTCCCCACTGATCTACAAGGACTCAATTGTAGATGTTACCTGAGCACTGAATACCTGTTAACTGATGACTTCTCTCACTCTATCAGTTGTACATGCACCCGCAGAGCACTCAGAATGATAGTGACACCAGGTTGTTATTATATGCCGGAAGCTTCCAGACTTTAGTCCAACACTGAGTGACTGTAATTTGAATTTACAGATGCTTTCATAACGGAACTTTCCCATGCTTCAGTGTATCACTCTGACAGTGTGGATGATAGTTGATCCATGCACTTATTGCAGTTACATTTTCTCTCCACTAGATGGCGCCTACTATACATTTTGTATTGTGATCTGCTGTTAATCTGTTACTTCCTCTATTTTTAATTGTCTGTTTTAACATGCTTTGTATATTCTATTTTTGTAAACCTGTAATTATCTCTTGAAGAAAATAGATTTGAATGTCAAGGGACTTCCTGATGAAATAAAAAACAACTCATGTACAGCTGGAATGTGTCACTTTTGTAGTATTTTGCTAACTGCAGTATTATTGTAAGATTCACGTTGTGTGTTTTTGAACCTGGATGTGTTTTTGTTAAGCTTGAAAACACGTTCACCTCAAAGCTTCATGGATAATCTTCAAAGCAGCTGCAAATCCAGATGTTGATGGCCTTCAGTGTTCAAAATTGGCACAGTAAAACTATTAGTTTCTGGAGGCCCTTTCAGAACATTTCGAAAAATGTCAATTCTTTAAAACATTGTTGATTAACACTAATGTTTGCTTGAAGCTAAATTGTGTGGTATGTGATGCTACAAAGCAGTAAATAGCTTATTCCATTATTTTTAGAACTGATGCAGATCAACGATTCAAGGTAATTGAATCTCATTGAAGATCGTATTGTGATGGCCGTCAGAAGAAATGGGACTTTAAAGGCCCCACATCTGCTGTGTTTGCTCTGTATTTTACACATGTTGCTGGGTTGGCGAGGTCATTGAAAATATATACACACGTCATCTGGATTTGACTTTGGCTGAAACTTCTTGATTATAAAAATGTATAACTAAACTAAATTGGGAAGGTTGTGTTTTAACACGTGCCACATTCATCCGTACAGTTACAGTACTGATGACCAGAGGGGACCAAAACATGGGCCCCTCTTTGAAACAAACTGAGTGTTTCGGCCATTCTGAACCAACAAGCCTGAGCAGACACATCGGGGCTTTGACTGCTATGAGAACATTACGTTTACATGGATGCTTTTGTACTTCAGCTTTGACTAGCTTTGCTAGCGTAAACACGTGCATCGTCTCACTGAGGCAGTTTGCTTAAGCATAAAGGAAGGCTCTTTAGAAACATACCAGAGATGCATTTATATTAACAAAACAATCATTTGGATGAAGGCGCAGTAGGAAAAAGCACATTTTATTATCAACCACAACAGCTTTTTTACAGCAGTTAAAACAAAAAAGCATCTCATACAAAGCTAAACAAAAAAAAAGTATATTTTTGAAACCCAAAATGTCAGTCAACTGTCTGATTATGGCATAAATGAAAAATAACAGTATTTCAGTTTGAGGTTGCGACTGTAAACGGTGACGCTACATCGACAAGAGCGATGAGATTCATACTTCAGTGAGGATGCATTCATGGCTCATCTTAGGGGAAGCGGAGTCTGCTCTAAAGATGTAATCCTGAGAGCCAGACAGGTACTGTAGGTATTGATTTTGGGCATTTCATGGATTTGTTGACAAGTACAGAATAACATCAGACGTTTACTTTGCATCAATACTCTTTATGAAATACCAAAAATAAAAAAAAGTGTTTGCTTTGGGACTGCAACAGTAACCTTTATATTCGCTCAAGTATATTGTGGTAACACTCAGGGCTATGAAACCTTTTACACACTGCAGACAGAAATGTAGAAACCTTATCTGAAACTCCTTTAATAACTTGATTTAAATGTCTAAGCTCATGAAATCATTATGTTGCATATTTTTCTTAGCCAGGAACCATCGCACTTTATCAATCGAATGGATTTAAGAAACCAATAAGTCAGGATGAGTATTAGAGTCACATTGTGCTTGTTATAATCCTGCTTTCCGGGTTTCAATTGTTACATTTCACTAAGCACAGGTGATCATGGTTTCTGTGAACTGATGTTGATCCGTCTGAATGATGTAAAAGCTTCGCCCTGTTGAACCTAAGGAGCATTCATGACAATTGGGAACGTTGTCAAAAACCAAGCAGAGCATGAACACGGTTTCCTCTTGGTACATGAACTCACTGATGTGTTCATTTACTGCGGACAGGTTTGCTGGCAGTGGCCTTCTTCACTGTATCTAGAACCTTCTTTGTTCCCTTCTTGATTGTTTGAGCTTTAGCTGCAGGTTTCCTCTTGGTAGGCAGGATCTTCTCTCGGACCAGGTCTGGTCGTCCAATCTCCACCATGTGCTCCTCCCACGACCTGATCTCATTATTATAGCGGATCTTGTCGTCCTGGGCCAGCTGTGTATAGATCTGAGATGAGGAGCAACCAGAGGAGATATTGTTTCACTTTGCAGCAGCATTAATGCCTTATAGAGTGGTGCAGTGATGAAGTCTCTTTGTAGAGCGATCTGGCCGTTAGCATAGAAAGGGCATTGTCCCATTTTTGGAAAACAATACGTGAAAATCCCTTATGTTTGTGTCACCTACAGACCTTATTTCAGACTCCTTACCAAGGCCACATTTAAAAAAACACTGACTGACTAAACGAGAGAACAGGAAGTGGTAATATGCCAACTCATTTATAGTTTCAGGACTCAAACCGGCACCACTCTGTAACTGTAGGAATAAAGGATATGTAATGATTGTGCAACCAACCTGTTTCTGATGAAGTGACAGAACCCTCCAGTCCTGCACCAGGGACTTGAGCTTGTCCTGAAGGAGCAACATTAGCACATTAATGACTGGTATTATGAAAACAAACAAACCGCTTTGTAATTGTCTGTGTTTTAACAATATAAGCACTGAATCCTAACCGTTTTTACATGTCAAACTAGAGACACACTGGTCTAAGTCTAATTTATCCAATTTCATTTTGGATAATAAAATGCACACTAATGCATACTGGTTTTATGAAGCACGGATGATGTTGTCAGTGTGGAAGTTCTTCAGTGTAAGACATTTCTTCCAATCAAAAATGTGTTATATATTGTTTTTCACCACTAGGTGGCACTATGACTCCGTAATTCTCCATTTTATAGGTAGAGCCCTCATGTCAATCAAATCAATGTTATAGATATGTTGCACCTGTTTTGTTCGAGAATGTAAAACATGGTAAATAAAGTACAATATGGTGCAATTGTATTTCAGTTGGATTGTATTAGCCAAGTTTGTTTGAGGCAGGGCGAAACAATCCTGAAGCTTGGGAGAGTTTGAGAAAATGAATTAGTTATATAGTTAATGTTTTATTACAACATCAAATTGATTTGAAATCTTTTCCATGGAAGAAGGTCGACACATGATTGGTCAGACTTCGCCCTTTTTCCATTCTGCACATACTCATCTCTCTGACCAATCAAATAAACCCTCTGTAAATCAGCAGCCATCGATGCAGCTGAAAGATGATACATTTAACATCACTACATTATTTTACCATATTACATTTTTATTAATTACAGTTCATTCCTTCACAAGCACTCTGGCAAGGTCTCTGAGCTGAGGTCACTGCAAAGGTAAGGGAGCTAGCTTTAGCTATCTTACTTTTGTGGGTTCATGTGTAGAACGTCCATGCAAGTTTTTGTTTTATATTGGCAAACCACTTCATCCATCAATATTACTGCAGTAAGCATCTCATAGCATGTTATCTCAAAACAATCTGTCCCGTTACCGACCTGTGGGGTGAGCCCTCTGGCCTCCGCATAGTGCTCCGAGACGAAAATGTTGACCGGGATGCGGTTGCGCTTTGGCTTCCCAAGGGTGTTTAACTCCTGGAAAACACACACACACACACGTTAAGGGGAGGGGAGAGCTGCACTATGTTCCCGTCAGGATCAGGGAGACTGAAGTTCTGTGGTCTAATGTTCCTGTTCGTCCATAAACAGTATCATCAAACCAAGACAGAATACAAAGACACAAACTAATGCTTGTTGAAAGCATATTGAGAGTGTGTGAGTTCATCAGCCTATGGGCATGCATTTTGTGTACAAGTTCACGTCAGTACACTGAAAAAACTGAAGCGTTGACTTTAATTAAATGTATTACGTCAAAACATTTCACATAACTGTATTAGTTCAAAGCAATAATATTATATATAACACACACAACACAACAGTGTGACAACAGCTGATGTGTTAGGGTTAGATATTCTGATTGTTAGCAGCGTCAAACTTCGAGATTTTTAAAAATAATCTAGTCTTTGACGTGTTTCAAAGAGCATATCATATTAAATTTCATTAAGCTTAGGGGTTAAGTGTCTTGGCCTAGGACACTTTACCGTGTTGACAGCAAGGACTGGGGATCGTAATACTGACCCTCTGATTGGTTAACACTAGGGATGCTCCCATTGCCAATTTTGGGGCCGATCGCCGGAATCATTATCGGCCGATACCGATCGCCGATCCGATCGAGTGTGCGGGGCCTATGGGGATCTTCCATTTAAAGTGTTTAAAACTCAGTTAATGCTCATTCACTGGCGCTTCCACAAACAACTACCAACATAATTATTACATTCAAATGAAGTACATTATTCAAGTTTACATTAACTTTGGAGAATAACACGGGAGAAATGAGCTCACTCACTCACTCAAAAGACAAAAAATGTGCGATTAACTATTTAAATCGACTGACAGCCTAATATATATATATATATATATATATATATATATATATATATATATATATATATATATATATATATATATATACTATAAAAAATAATAATAATAATAACTAATATATATATATATATTAGGGGTGTAACGGTTCACAAACATTTCGGTTTTTAGTAGGGATGGGAATTTGAAAGCAAATGTATATTCGAATATTCGACCCGGTTAAACGAAATGTACATATCCTATAAAAAAAAATTGGGTAAACATTTTTTTTCAGAATTTTTTTTTTTACATTTTTTTTCAAGAATTTTTTTAGAAATACATACATGTTCAAATAAGTGTAGAAACCAAGTCAAATTTGTCAAATGTATTGAACTGGTGATCACAGTTTGACAGCTATAGGCCTACAGCTTTCATGTGTGGAGGCGATTCACAATCAGGCCAGCTGTAGAGAAGACCCTCTCAGCTGGAACGGAGGTTGCGGGTATAGCAAGATATAGCATGTATATATAAGTTTAATTTGGCATAGTTTGACTTCTACACCGCACTCACTAACCTGGTCGAAATATTTCCACACATTACTCCTTTTTGACGTCATGTCTGTGTAGGACTCTTCTTAGAGTGTAAATAATTACCGGACTATGAATATGTTGAATACCGGCAAAACTAAATCTCTCCAGTCAAAATGTCTATGTACTTTGCCGCCACACACGGTTGCCAAGCAGCGCTTATTGTTGTTTAGGCTGGCCACTCATGTGTCGCGAGTGTTGACAGGGGGCGGGGGAGCACGCTCATGAACTGTTAGCGCCAGAACCTCGCAACGGCTGCAGAGCGCATTTGTGCCTAAGATGAGGTTTGAGTCTGCGTGATCTGCGTGTAGGGAGGGGCAGCAGCCATATCGTTAGCTAGAACTAGCTAGATCTGATGGATTTGGACATAAACGCGAGTGAAGTATAACCGGACACGAGAGAGAGAGATCAGCACCTGCAGCTCTGCCCGCTGTGAGGGACCGGTGAGCGGAGCAAAACACACTTTTAGACGTCACCTAACACATTTAGCTATGGCACTGTCGTATATATATACATTGAGTTATTACATTTGATAATATGTAATCAACTTAGGCATCACTCCCAAAAAAAAATTAATACAAATATTCATAACTCATATTCGAATACCTGAATAATTATTCGAATACCTGAATAATTTCGAATATTCGATTAATCGTTCCCATCCCTAGTTTTTAGGTCCCGGTTCGGTTCGGTACGTTTTCGGTACAGCAGAAAAAATTATCACAAAACATAACATATTTTTTAAAAATTATTATTAAACTGTGAATAATGTATTCACTCAAATAAATACAAAATATAATAAAATAAACATTAAGGTGCAGCATTTTGATGAACTGAAATAATCTGTATTTGAACTTTACTGTACTAGTACTCACAAAACAAACTATTAGTTTTGGGTTTTTAATTATTATTAAACTATGAATATTCACTTAAATAAATATAAAATATAATAAAATAAACATTAAGGTGCAGCATTTCGATGAACTGAAATAATCTGTATTTGAACTGTACTGTACTAGTACCTAAGCAGCCAGTTTGACATTAGGACTTGCTTGTCATTGTATTTTCATGTTTTTTTAAAGAAAGATGAACTTGTCCACATTGCTTGCCGAAAGGGCAGATCTGCTGGCACTAACAATGTCTCCTGCTGTGGAGAACACCCTCTCGCTAGGGACAGAGGTAGCAGATACAGCCAGGTAGCGCTTTGCTAACATGGCAACATAAGGATATTTGGCGTTTGTAATAGCTTTGGCTCGGTCTGAACTTGTTCCGAGTGGTGGAGGCTGAAATGCTAGTGGGAGTTGGGTTTGCACTTCAGTCTTTTTTCTTTTGGTACCGGTGATATTCACGTTCGGGTGATGCCTTTTCAAATGAGTGTGCAAGTTTGATGTATTGCCAGCCGCGTAACCAACGTTAGTTAAACAATGCCGACAAACAGCTTTGGTTCGGTCCACCTGTCTTTGTCCGTCATCCTTGTACGTAACTGCAAAACCAAAATGTTCCCAAACCGGAGACTTCAATGATGCTGGAGGATTTTCGAGTTCAACTTATCTGCGTTCGCCATTTCGACAGTTCCTCAAATTACTGACTACATTTGAACGCATCCCTCTGACCAGCTCGTCCAATGAAATGACTTGCTCGCTCTATGACGCAATGGGAGCAAATTACTCTGAATGCTGCGACACAGCACCTGAGATTACTTCCAAGAAGTTGTTCACGTTGTTCACGTTCTTTACGTTTAACGTTTATTCGTTCGTTACACTTCGGTACACATGTGTACCGAACCGAAGGGCCCGTACCGAATAATTTCGGTACGTGTACCGTTACACCCCTAATATATATACAGGACTGTCTCAGAAAATTAGAATATTGTGATAAAGTTCTTTATTTTCTGTAATGCAATTAAAAAAACAAAAATGTCATACATTCTGGATTCATTACAAATCAACTGAAATATTGCAAGCCTTTTATTATTTTAATATTGCTGATTATGGCATACAGCTTAAGAAAACTCAAATATCCTATCTCTAAATATTAGAATATCATGAAAAAGTATACTAGTAGGGTGTTCAACGAATCACTTGAATCGTCTAATTAACTCGAAACACCTGCAAGGGTTTCCTGAGCCTTGAAAAACACTCAGCTTGGTTCAGTAAACTAAATCACAAGTATGGGGAAGACTGCTGATCTGACTGCTGTCCAGAGGACCGTCATTGACACCCTCCATCAGGAGGGTAAGACACAAAAAGAAATTTCTCAAAGAGCAAGCTGTTCACAGAGTGCAGTTTCAAAGCACATCCACAAAAAGTCTGTTGGAAGGGGGAAATGTGGCAGGAAACGCTGCACAACCAAGAGAGATGACCGCAGCCTTAACAGCATTGTGAAGAAGAGTCGCTTCCAGAATTTGGGGGAGCTTCAAAGACAGTGGACTGAAGCTGGAGTCCAGGTATCAAAAGTCACTGTTCACAGACGTGTCCGGGAAATGGGCTACAATAGCCGTATGCCCATGGTCAAGCCACTTCTGAACTCAAGACAACGGAAGAGGCGTCTGACTTGGGCTAAGGAAAAGAAGCACTGGACAGTTGCACAGTGGTCCAAAGTCCTCTTTTCAGACGAAAGCAAGTTTTGTATTTCATTTGGAAGTCAAGGCGCCAGAGTCTGGAGAAAGGCTGGAGAGGAGCAAAATCCAAGTTGCTTGAAATCCAGTGTGAAGTTCCCACAGTCAGCGATGGTTTGGGGAGCCATGTCAGCTGCTGGTGTTGGTCCACTGTGTTTCATCAAGCCCAGAGTAAATGCAGCTGTGTACCAAGAGATTTTAGAGCACTACATGCTTCCGTCTGCTGAAAAGCTCTATGGAGATAAGGAATTCATTTTCCAGCATGATCTGGCACCTGCCCACAGTGCCAAAACCACCAGTAACTGGTGTACTGACCATGGCATTACTGTCCTCGATTGGCCTGCAAATTCCCCTGACCTGAACCCCATAGAGAATATGTGGGGTATTGTGAAGAAGAAGCTGAAAGACACCAGACCCAACAATGCTAATGAGCTAAAGGCCGCTATTGAAGCATCCTGGGCATCCATAACACCTCAGCAATGCCACAGGCTGATTGCCTCCATGCCACGCCGCATTGATGCAGTAATCCGTGCAAAAGGATTCCCAACCAAGTACTGAGTGCATTAATGGACATTTTCAAATGTTTGATTGTGTTTTGCTGTTATAATCTTTTTTTTTACTTGGTCTGAGGAACTATTCTAATTTTTTGAGATAGGATTTTTGAGTTTTCTTAAGCTGTATGCCATAATCAGCAATATTAAAATAATAAAAGGCTTGCAATATTTCAGTTGATTTGTAATGAATCCAGAATGTATGACATTTTTGTTTTTTTAATTGCATTACAGAAAATAAAGAACTTTATCACAATATTCTAATTTTCTGAGACAGTCCTGTATATATATATATATAATTACCCTTTTTCGGATGGTGGACCTCCTCTTGGCCAGCCTCTGCTTCTTATTCTGGGTTTCTTGCTGGAACTGTTCTGCGGTCAGCAGGGCCTGGTAGCGCTGGAGGTCAACCTTAAACTGCTCCCTGGCTCGCTGAGCGGCTTCATCAAAAGGCTAAAAGGAGGAAGACAATCAGTATAACAGAGAGGATTTGCTACAATGTCTGCACATAATATTCTAGTTGTCATCTCATAGAATCCTGTTGTGAAATGTTGAGTACATCTCATTTACTTACTTGCATTTTTTGGGCAATTTTCCCAACTAGCATGAATTACAATTAGGGATGCTCCGATCGATCGGCCGCCGATCGATATCGGCAGATAAAATGGCCAAAATGGCTTCACCAGTCTGGCAGTAATTTAAGGTGTCTGAAATGACAATAAAATAGCGGTATGCAACGTGTGTGAAGCAGAAATCCTGCAGCTCCACCCGCTGTGACGGATCGGTGAGCGGAGCAAAACACACACTAACGCAGCGCAGCGTGCGTTGAAGCTTGCCGGTGGGCGTGTCTGAAACTCGACCAACAACCAATCACATGAATCTCTCGCCCCGGACATACAAGCACGCGGTTTGATTGGCTAGAGCTTGTACTGGCATATGATTTGATTGGCTTCCGTCAAAGCTTCAAAAGTTGAACATTGCTCAACTTTTGAAGCGAGCAACGCGAAGCGAGCAACGCGAAGCGAGCAACGCGAAGCGACGCTCCCACAATGCAGTTCGGCAAAGCGTGACATCACCCCATTCAAAGTGAATGGGCAGAAACGTTGAAGCTTCAAGGCACGCTGCCGTGTGGACGGGCCTAAGAGTTAGACCTAACACACTTAGCTATTTTATCTATCTCTGGAACAAACTAAACTAGTAATATATTTATTTTTCAGTGAGCTGCATGAGACGATACTGACAGGCTGTCAGGAGAGAGAGAGAGGAAAAGAGAGAGCTTCCGCTCATTTCTCCCGTGTTATTCTCCAAAGTTAATGTAAACTTGAATAATGTACATCATTTGAATGTAATAATTATGTTTGTTGTTGTTTATGGAAGCGCCACATCACTTTAAAAGAAAGATCCCCATAGGGGCGCCCACGAGATCGGATCGGCGATCGGTATCGGCCGATACTTATTCTGGCGATCGGCCCCAAAATTGGCGATCGGAGCATCCCTAGTTACAATTAAGGCCTACGTTTTTATCCTGAAAATGTCAGAAATGGACTCTGCATCATCAACAACCCCCAACACCACTACAACATTGTCTAAAGCGGCCAAGCCATTATTTTACTATTGTCAATAAAGGCTTTAATGTCATATGCACACAAGCTACAGCAGGCCCGGTTCTACTGGGGTGCGTAAGGGTGCATTGCACCCCCAGTTGAATGTTATGCACCCTCACTGGTAAAAGAGAAGGGAGTGAAAAATATTACATATATAATAACAATAACAATAACAGTAAGAAGAAGAAGAAGAAGAAGAAGAAGAAGAAGAAGAAGAAGAAGAAGAAGAAGAAAGAAGAAGAAGAAGAAGAAGAAGAAGAAGAAGAAGAAGAAGAAAAGAATACTAAACCAGAAGAAGCCTCAGACAAGAATACGACAAAAAGCTCCTCCTCCTCCTCCTCCTCCTCCTCTCCTCCCCCTCCTCCTCCTCCTCCCCCCTCCTCCTCCTCCTCTCCTCCTCCTCCTCCTCTCCTCCTCACGTCCTCCTCCTCCTCCCTCATGCCTCCGAAGAAGGACGAATATAGTTGAAAATAAAATACATTTGAATTGTGGTTAAATAACATTGTCTGCTGCATTTATTTGGTCAATTTAACGGTAAGTAACGTTGCTATGTCATGTGCGCGTGACCTGTGCCGCTGCGCGTTCGTCAATTGCAAGATGCTTACACAGCAGTCATAGACATAAGAAAATGGTTAAAACAACCAGCCCTTATCGCCAGTAACACTGCATCTACTGCAGGTAATAGTAACAGTTCAGATCATGGGGACATTACGTTACCCGCGGCCGCCGTCGTGGACACTAACGTCTTCCCACCCGACTCGCCGGCTTTGCCCGCCTCGCCCACGGAGCAGCCGTCTTCGTTGCCCCAAACACTGCCACCCCTTGGCGGCCCGCAAGTGCCAGAGGACCTCGGCAAAACAGAGCCTGCCCAGGTATATCTAAACAAGTTCCCAACTCGCCTGTACAGTGCGGTAAGGCGCTCATTTTGCAGCTCATGGTTTCAAAACACAGATTGGCTGGAATTGCCTGTAAAAAAGATGCCATCTTCTGCATGTAGACATTTCGGTTCAAATACATCTAACTCAGATGCCTTCACCACAATTGTACCAGAGTACCAAACGCTGTCTCCTGGTACTCATCTGAGTAACTCACTAAAAATGAAATACTATATGACAGTAAAACAAGAATAGAGTTTAAAAGGGTGATTTGTAAAATATCCATAAAGAAAAAGTAAATCTGTTTACAGTTCTGTTTCATATGGGTGTTGAGAGATGTATCCATAGATCTCCTAATGTTGCTCTCAAAGTGCACCAGATTGATGCTTTTAACTTCAACATTTAAAAACAAATCTTCCCAGGAGACCATGCCCCCGGACCCCCCTATAGGAGGTGAGGTCCACCCCCCACTTATAAAAATAGCTTACACCTATATGCCGTGAGCTGATTCTCGAGCCTTCATTGTAACTGCCACACTGTGTATTTGTGTGGGGAGTGTTGCAGTAGAACATTCCACAGTAGCGCCCGGTACATTAATGGGAAACCCTAAATGTTTGAGCACCCTCTATGAAACGTCAAGCTACCCCACAGCACCCCCAAAAGAAATCTCTGGCGCCGCCACTGTGGGCTAAGCCCCGAATGTTTCCAGGTCCAGGAAACGCCCCTGGTGCACCCCCTCTAATCTCAGATGCACCCCGAGTCTTTTTGTTCTGGAACCGGGCCTGAGCTACAGTGTAGAAGTGGCAATGTAAATCTTAAGTCCCGAGCTCATCCAACAATGCAACAGTTATATAAAAATAGTGCAACAAGAAATAGAGTAGAATAGAACAATGCAGATTATGTTGCACTCCAATGTGCAAGTTATGCAGATGAAGATGAAGTAAACTATATATATATGTCAGGAAAATAAAATACATACAAAAAGCCAAATAGAGAGAGAATGTTGTAAGTGACCAAGTAAATTAATGCTAATTAACGCAACGTGTACTAATTATGCTAATTGCCAAACATTATGCAAGTTAGCATCCGGAAGTTTCTATGAGCTGATACTACTACCTACTATACATAAAACTTTGATGGGGTACTCAACATTTCCAGGTTGACTAAGCTGGCAACTAGACGATAAGCAGGGGTAGACATTAAGGGTATTGTCACTGGCCCCACCATTGTAACCTCTGGCCCGGAGCATTGGTCCAAAAAAAAAATATCGACAAATAATGAAGAAAATTAACACATTTGTTGCTATAGTAATTTATGCACTTACTACTTGTACTACAACATTTGAACAATCAGTTCTTCCTCATTTGTTCATATTTGGTTTATTAAAATAATGATATTGTGGTCATTGTTAAAAAATGTCTGCTATTATTATGAGTATTATTATTTGTATAATGCACTTTCTGCCTTCCTGTCATTAGGAGTTAGAGATGTAATGGCTATAGATTAGATTAGATCCTTCATTCTCCTAAACTGCTGGGACATTTCCCTATAGCCAATACCTTTATATTTTCTACTCTTCACTTGCTTGTCAGCATAGGTTGGCATTGATGTACAGAGCCGACAGAAGACCTTGTTTATATTGGTATCATATTGAGAGGTGCAGTGACGCGTCCTAAAACCAGGAAGTAAGCTGCTGGTTCCCTCGACAAAAAGCAACGGGATTTCTCCACAGGGTTTTGAAAATAGCTGGAAATAAGGTCTGTGGAAAACAAACCTGTTTGATAAATGCACGTTTTGTTCAGCCGGATAATATCCACATGTCTACCCTACTTTTATAATTTTCGAATCATAAATCTAATCGATAGATTATAAAAGGGTTTTAGGACGCATCACTGCACCATTAGAAGCCAACTCCATCGATCAAGCTGCGAACTTCTCTCCTCTTCTTCTCATGCTCCCTGTCACTCTCCTTTAACTCCTCCGGTGACTTTCTTTTATTTGAAAATTGTTTTTTGCTCGGCGCTTGGCCGGTTACCGCTGGCAGGGCTCGACATTATAATTGGCCCGCTGGCCCGGAAGCACTATTTATACACCCCGGGCCAGCATAACGTACTTTCCACTTGCCCGCTCGGGCCACTACAAATATTGTTTAAAAAAAAATGTTTCCTGTGGTATTGGTATTTTGACAAGCAATTTTGTTAAATAGTTTCGTTTATTAACGCTACAACATAGCGTTTCGTGAGTCGCTTGTCGTTGTTGGGTGAAGAGCAAACAGCTGTTTGCTGCGGAGCGCAGCGCGAGCAGGCTCCCGTGAGCGCGCTCCTTCACTACAGACTATCGCGCCACCTAACCATTCGCCAAAATGTTTTTAATACCAGCGGTAACCGGCCAAGCGCCGAGCAAAAAACTATTTTCAAATAAAAGAAAGTCACCGGAGGAGTTAAAGGAGAGTGACAGGGAGTATGAGAAGAAGAAGATGGAGTTGGCTTCTAGTGGTGCAGTGATGCGTCCTAAAACCCTTTTATAATCTATTGATTAGATTTATGATTCGAACATTATAAAGTAGGGTAAACATGTGGAGATTATCCGGCTGAACAAAACGTGCATTTATCAAACAGGTTTGTTTCCCACAGACCTTATTTCCAGCTATTTTCAAAACCCTGTGGAGAAATCCCATTACTTTTTGTCGAGGGAACCAGCAGCTTACTTCCTGGTTTTAGGACACGTCACTGCACCTCTCAATATGATGCCAATATAAACAAGGTCTTCTGTCGGCTCTGTACATTAATGCCGACCTCTGCTGACAAGGAAGTGAAGAGTAGACAATATAAAGGTATTGGCTTTAGGGAAATGTCCCAGCAGTTTAGGATAATGAAGGATCTAATCTAATCTATAGCCATTACATGTCTAACTCCTAATGACAGGAAGGCAGAAAGCGCATTATACAAATAATAATACTCATAATAGCAGACATTTTTTAACAATGACCACAATATCATTATTTTAATAAACCAAATATGAACAATTGAGGAAAATGAGGAAGAACTGATTGTTCAAATGTTGTAGTACAAGTAGTAAGTGCATAAATTACTATAGCAACAAATGTGTTAATTTTCTTCATTATTAGTCGATATTTTTTTTTTGGACGAATGCTCCGGGCCAGTGGTTACAATGGTGGGGCCAGTGACAATACAATTCCACCGGCCCGGAGGGCCAGTGGCTTTTTACCCTTAATGTCTACCCCTGGCTGGTATTAAAAACATTTTGGCGAATGGTTAGGAGGCGCGATAGTCTGTAGTGAAGGAGCGCGCTCACGGGAGCCTGCTCGCGCTGCGCTCCGCAGCAAACAGCTGTTTGCTTTTCACCCAACAACGACAAGCGACTCACGAAACGCTATGTTGTAGCGTTAATAAACGAAACAATTTAACAAAATTGCTTGTCAAAATACCAATACCACAGGAAAAAAAATGTTTTAAACAATATTTTTAGTGGCCCGAGCGGGCAAGTGGAAAGTACGTTATGCTGGCCCGGGGTGTATAAATAGTGCTTCCGGGCCAGCGGGCCAATTATAATGTCGAGCCCTGATAAGGCACTATTAAAAAAGGCATACAGTTTGTACTGTTTAACAAATAAATGAGTGAAATACCTTCTTCTGTTCTGGAGTCAGCATTCTCCACTGCCCGGCGACCTTGCTGATGATTTCAGCTGGTTTGAGACCTGAAGGCAACAATTGTAAATGTGATCATTAGACTCTCAGACTGATCAAGTCCAGCCGTTTGCTCTGAGATAACATTTGTTTTTATGAAGCTTCCTTCACACTGCTTGTTGTGCCAAGAGCTGCTAGTTTGTGAAATCAATAACTTAGGCTGCCTTTTTTTTTGAAGTAGCAAGTGTTGCAGATTTACCTGGGAAGTGGCTGGCTATGTCGGGCCGCTGTTGTAAAACAAATCTCAGGTATCCGTTTCCTGGCTTCTTTGGCGGTCCGCTGGCCTGAGAGCTCAGATATTTCACTGGAGTGATGTTTGTCACTGAGAGGACACTGGAGCACCTACAGCATGAACCAAACACACACACATAAATATAATGCAATGCAGAAAACATCGTAGCACACATTTGTTTTTAACAGAGGCAACTCTTATCCAAACTCCATTCACAAATCTGACCCTTTAGTGGTACTTCAATGGTGACTAGTCCGGAGTAACCTAGTAAGGTACCACAGTACAGTAAACACTTTTATTTAAATTACAGTAAATGACAGATAAAGAAGTCTCCTTAGGCCTCTGGAAGTAGCGAGGGATGAAACATCTTTTTACATTAGTTCTTGACATTTCTAAGACTTATTTGAATTAAGTTAAATAATTGCTCAAATAAATTAAACTATGCAAGCAATATCTTGTTTATTTAAATACTGTCAATCATGCACAACCCGCTAAATATTTACAAAACTTCATCTTTTAAGATCTGCACACTTTTTGTAAAATACTGCAAATATTTTATTATGAGTATTATGTCATATTATATATTATTATATTGAATAATTATTTCTCTATTTTAATGTTGTAATAGTTTTTATAATAGTCTTATTTTGTGGTGGTTTTTCTTACAATGATATCTTCTTTAACTGCATGTATGTATGCACCATATACACCAAGGCAAATTGCTCGTATGTGTTAATAAACCCGTTTCTGATGGTGATCTGTGTTAAAGGCATTGACTCATACTCTATTAGAAAAACACCAGACAGCATTAAACTGCAACAACTGGGGTCAGAAGTTCAAACTCCTCTAGCCTCACCTAAACACACGTGCTTTACTTTCGATGTAATAACTATATTATGAATGTTGCTTACTAGCTGTTATTCCTTTTTATCACACAAAGGCCCTAAATGCTTGTAAAATACATCCAAAAGTGTCTGAATCAATAACAATATTAGTTATGACTTAGTAACTTAAGATGATAAAGTATTTTTTATTTACCAGTAGCATATGCTAGTCATAAGTCCAAAACACATTTCAGTAAAAGTATCCAAAGTGATTTAATGACCTTAACATGCTTACAGCCAAAATGAAAGCTAAAGCTAGCCTTTGCTTCGACTTGAGTTAATGCCAGCTAACAGAGTAAAGTGACTTCAGGATAGCTACCTTGCCAGAGTGCTTGTGCAGGAGAACACACTGAAGGACTTAGCCAGCCAGCTAGCACCTGCAGTCATTAAGCCGAACGGAGCCATGTTGCTGTCAAGGATGTTGTATGTATTATTATATTAACACATTCGTTTTTAATTGTAGCCGAGCGTCTTCCTTTCCTCCTTGTTGACATGCATGGGCTACAAAAGGCGCCTTCTGTCGCCCCGGTGGATTGTGGGAAAGGTCAAAGTAATTCAGCCGGATGTGGATATGATGTGCAGCATGTAGCAGCTCCGACGATGTTCTATAATAAGGAACCCTTTCCTTAAACGGCATAGTGCATGCGACAGCGTGGTTTTAAATATGAATACCTATTTACAGACTCTTAGGAAGCCAAATTATACTTACACTTTGCCAGAGATGGAAGAAGTACTCAGATATTGTACTTGAGTAAGAGTAACAATACTACATCGTAAAAGTACTTTGTTAGAAGTAAAAGTCTTGCATTCAAAATTGTACTCAAGTAAAAGCACAAAAGTGTTGAAAAAATATACTCAAGTACAAAAAGTCAAACTACTAATTTTTCAGTATTTCCATTTATATGATTTCAAAATATTACATTTTAGTATTAGTATTACACTTGGTAAAGGTGGGGAATATTTAAATGACTAGATATACCCCTGGATAGCTTAACCCAGTTTTTAACCTAGGGGCCCCGACCCCCCGGGGGGCCGCCAGGGGGGTCACGCAAAGTTTTGAGGGAAAGGGGGATTTTTAATTTTCAAAGTTACATTTATTTTATTTATTTTTTAGATGTTATTAATAACTGCATATCTATCAATCTATGTGTCCTTTGATGCCAATCTTTAAAAAAAAATTGTAAAAAATCACACGACTGCCCTTCAAGCCAATCAGAATCGAGCTGCAAGCTGTACATTATGAACCATCCAGATCTCTCAGGTCTTCAGGGACTGGTCAGCTTTCTGTCCCCAGAGTCAGAACTAAACATGGTAAAGCAGCGTTCAGTTACTATGCTCCAAATATCTGGAACAAACTCCCAGAAACCTGCAGGTCCGCTGCAACTCTGACTACTTTTAAATCCAGGCTGAAGACTTTTCTTTTTGTCGCTGCTTTTAATTGAACTATTCATATCTTAGACTGCACTGTAACTTTTATCCATGTATTTTTTCTTTTAATGTTTATCCATGTATTTCTTCTTTTAATGTTTATTTTATTAGCTTTTCTTTTTAATGACTGATTTTAAATGACATTTTCTTAATGTCTTTCATTTGTTGTAAAGCACTTTGAATTGCCTTGTGTTGAAAAGTGCTATATAAATAAACTTGCCTTGCCTTGCCTTGCCGCTATTGAAAGTGAAACTGAGTATCTGCTCAGTTTTTGGAGCAAGTGAATATTTCGCTCTGCAGCTGGATGAGAGCACGGATGTAGCACATGTCGCAGAATTGCTTGCATACATCAGATTTAATTCAGAAGACAACTTTGTTGAGGAAATATTATTTTGCAAAGCACTGGAAGGTAGGACCACATGAAGAGACATTTTCCAAGTTTGAGATGAGTACATCATCTCAAATGGACTTGACTGGTCTCATTGTGTGGGTGTGTGTGCAGATGGGGCAGTAGGGCTACGACAGGCAAAACAAGTGGAGTGACAGTTTTGATCAGGCGGAAGGCCCCAAATGTAGTGGCAATGCACTGCATGCTCCATCGCGAGGCACTTGTTGCTAAACGTATTTTGTGTAACGAGATGGGCGCAAAGTTTGAGGGGTTACTGCTCCACTCCAACGTACGCTGGCTTTCCCGTGGGGCTGTGCTGAATTGTGTTGTTGAACTGCGAAGGGAGATCAGTCCTCTCTTCTGAAAATCATCAACTGGCTGGCCGTTTTTCAGATGCCTCATGGCTCCGGAAACTTGCATACTGTTGCACTCCCCCTCAGTACTGGCTGTATGTCAAAAAAGGCTATCCCGCACTGGCTGAGAGGGCTCTCAAATCCTTTCTTCCATTTGCCATCACATACCTCTGCGAGTCTGGCTTTTCTACATTGAAGGTATTGAAAACAAAGCACAGAGGACGTTTGCAAGTGGACGATAACAAACCTAAAACCTACACTGTAAGAAACGTACCGTGAAATTCACAGTATTTAACTGGCAGCAATTAACAAGTTACTTACTGTTACTTACTGTAACAGTAAGTAACTTGTTAATTGCTGCCAGTTAAATACTGTAAGGTAATCACAGTATTTACAGTTTTTATTTACAGTAACAGTGTAAAATGAAACACAGTAACTTCCAAGTACTGTATTTGTGTTTACGGTAATAGTGTTTTAACTGTAAAATGAAACAAAGTAAATAGCATTTACTTTATTTGGTATTACAGTAGTAGTATTATAGCTGTAAAATGAAACACAACTTCCAAGTACTGTATTTGTGTTTTAACTGTAAAATTAAACAGTAATATTTAATTACTTTATTTGTTGTTACAGCAGTAGTGTTATAGCTGTAAAATAAACCAGTAATTTCCAAGCATTGTATTTTTGTTTAAGGTAATAGTATTTTAACTATAAAATAAAACACTGCCATTTAAAAAGTACTGTATTTTTGTTTACGGTAATAGTGTTTCAACTGTAAAATAGAAACTTTAATGCTATAATTTTAAGTGACAGTATCAGTATTGGAACTGTAAAACAATTTATTATAGTATACTTCATGTCATGCTGGTAATTTACAGATTACCAGAACATCTTGACACAATTTTAAAGCTCACCAATAACTGCCGGGAGACAGCAAACACATTTTAACAATGTATTCTTAATTGTTGAACGGTATCAAGACCATGTATTTTCTTGGGCTAAATTATAAATATTTTCATCCATAAAACAATCGATATTAATATCCAAAAACATGGAGATTGCATTTTTAAAACAGTGGCGATAACAAATCAACCCAAAAAATATGAATCCATTTCTTCTGCCAAGCCATTTTAGAGACGTGCTGTAGTTGAAAAGGTCACGACCTCGACACAAACTGGAGAACCCAAATGCACGACCCAGAGACAGTCTTGAATGTAACAAAACATTTCTTTTTAATGTCATTGAACAGAAAATCAGAGTAAGTACTGGAATAACAAAAAAAACGCTCACAAGGAGGAAACAACTAAGCATAACAAAAAGAGAACTTAAGATGAACTTAAGATAAACTTAAACTAACAAAACCTGACATGAGTGAAAACGATCCTCTCTTTGCCGAGGCCTGGCACGACCACACGTGGGAACAAACACAAACTGACACAGGACAGGGGGGAGACAGGACTATTTAAACATGAGGTGAGTGGGAACAGGTGGAAACAATCAGGGGCGTGGCAGACGCTGACGATGGCGGGAAAACACACAAAGGGAGGAAGTAACAGGGCCTGAAATGAGAGACAAGAGGTAAGTACAAAATGAGACAGGAAATGCAAAACGAGACACGGGGACTTAACTAGAGATGAATGACATAAATAGACAGACCTGACATGACGTGAATAAACATGAAAACCTGACTAAACATGAAATGACAGACATAATACATAAACATAACTAACACATTTGACGAGACACAACAAGTGACAACCAAATGCATGCATGAATGGACCCTGTACTGAACTTACAAACCTTACACGTGTAAGACATTTTGATTACATAAATTAACTGACAAAATTGTTTGTATTAATTATTTTCTTTGTCTCTTGAGTTACCGTGGCTGTTGGGGGAGGGTACTTCCTGGTTCAGCAAAGGGTGTGGCCGAGCGATGAGGACTTATAAATACTGCAAGGAGCCAATTGGGACAGATTGGGACAAACCACCTGCTTCCATGTTAAATTAGAATATCGTGGAAAAGTTAATATATTTAATTAATTCAATTCAAAAAGTGAAACTCATATATTATATGGATTCACTACACACAAAATGAAATACTTCAAGGCTTTATCTTTTGTAAATCTTGATGATTACGGCCTGCAGCTAATGAAAACCCCAAAATCATTATCTCAGAAACCGGAAGCACCACAGTTGTAGGTCTTCCGGTTTGCAACGACATAGGGTCTTAAAAATATATATCTACTAAGTATATAAAATATCTAGTATAGACAAACTAGTAATTACACTGCATCAAGATTATGTATATTAAGAAAAAGATGTTGGTTTATTTAAGATATTTGAGATATTTCTAGATATTCTAGAAATGGCGTTTTTCGGTTGGTTCTTTCTTTTTTGGTTACTGTGAATATCTACAGTACATTGATGTTTACTGTGATTATCTACAGTACATTGATGTTTACTGTGATTATCTACAGTACATTGATGTTTACTGTGAATATCTACAGTACATTGATGTTTACTGTGATTATCTACAGTACATTGATGTTTACTGTGATTATCTACAGTACATTGATGTTTACTGTGATTATCTACAGTACATTGATGTTTACTGTGATTATCTACAGTACATTGATGTTTACTGTGATTATCTACAGTACATTGATGTTTACTGTGAATATCTACAGTACATTGTTGGTTACTGTGAATAATATAATAATAATAATAATAGATTTAATTTGTAAGCGCTTTTACAGGTGCTCAAAGACGCTTTACAGATATAGTGAAGGGAAAAGGAAGGAACAACAAATAAATATATAGTAAACAATCACACATTAAAAGCCAGATTGAAGAGGTGAGTTTTTGTAAGTGTTTTGAAGGTGGTGAGGTCAGTGCAGTCTCTGATGGGTTGGGGGAGTGAGTTCCAGAGGGAGGGGGCAGCGACGGAGAAGGCTCTGTCCCCCCAGGTCCGGTGATTGGTGCGGGTGGGGATGGATAGGAGGTTGGCTTCTGATGAGCGGAGGCAGCGGGAAGGGGCGTGGTGGTGCAGCAAGTCTGTGAGGTAGGGGGGGGGGCCTGATTGTTGAGGGCTTTGTGAGTAATGAGGAGGACTTTGAAGTTGATTCTTTGACGGACGGGGAGCCAGTGGAGGTTCTGGAGGACGGGAGTGATGTGGTCTCGGGAGCGGGTGTGGGTGAGGAGGCGGGCAGCAGAGTTCTGGATATGTTGGAGTTTATTGATTAGGTTGGAAGGTATGCCGTAGAGCAGGGGTGGCCAACCAGTCAGAGGTTAAGAGCCACATTTTTTATATTTTACTGCAAAGAGCCACATCAAACACACAGTCACTGATACCGCTGGTTTCAGTTTTTTGTTTTCTGGAGAAAAGATTTCAACCACGTCACTGATGCATCTTTGTGGCATTGGGATATATTTTAAATCCTCTGGAGCAGAGAGAGGAGCTGTGGATTATTGTTATTGATTAATGCATCAGTGTTTCTTAGGGTCAAAAACACTAAACTCACAATTTAAAATGAAAGCGTTTAGTTTATTTAATAAAAGAGCACATGTTCAATGTGAAAAGTGACAGTAGTTATAGATTATTTGCAATATATATAATAATAATTATATATATTTTTTAAATATATATAACTCAGTTCGCAGGGGCGCAGCGCCCCTCCAAGACAATGGTAGGGGAAACACTGGATAGTGTTTAATCAAGGATAGGTTTTCCCCCCCTCAAAGGTGATTGGTTCACTGCATCACAGATATTATTGTGATTGGCTCTTGGGCCACATCAAAATTAGACACGCTGTCATCCTCTCATACTGACACCTGACACCACACATACACAGGTAGGGAGAGCCGGGACGAAAGTAACACAGGACGAAAGTAACGGAACGATTTTATCCGAGCCCAAACAACTTTGACCGGCAAAATTACGTCAGAATGATCAGCATTCAATACTTAACAGACCTACTAAATATCAGGTTTAACTGTCAGGAGTAGCTAGTGTTGTCACGATACCAACATTTTAGTTTCGATACCAAGTCAAGAATTGCGATTCCGATTATTTTTCGATACTTTTCTTAAAAAAAGGGAAACAGTCTTAAATGTAATTATTGTGCCATAACCATAACCACAACACAAACTTTTAAACAATGAGAACAATAAATACAATAAATGACAAGAATTCGTATTAAATAAAATTAATACATTTCTTAAAGACAGGCCTCGTGGTGTCCGTAGGCTTGCCCTCACTGTCAGAGATATAGCTAAAATACTTCCAAATTTCTCTTTTTTGTCAGCAAGCCGAGGCCCAGCGGCAGCTGCACTCCCACTTGCAGCCATGCTTCTCGTTTTCTCACATGCTCTGGCAGCTAGCGCGTGCACGAGAGAGGGGAGGCACTTGAGCGTGCTTGAGAGGGGCGGGACTGCAGGCACGGCTGCAGGGAGTGGAAGCAGAGCGCTGAACACACGGCTCTTATTAAACGGCGCTTTCTCATCGGAGTACTTCCCCCCGTCATGTGAACTGCATGAAACTAGGCAAAGAGCCGCATGCGGCTCGAGAGCCGCGGGTTGGACACCCCTGCCGTAGAGGATGCTATTGCAGTAGTCGAGTCGTGAAGTGATGAATGCATGAATCAGGGTTTCAGCAGCAGAGGAGGAGAGTGATGGGCGGAGACGGGCAATGTTTTTGAGGTGGAAAAAGGCGGTCCTGGTGATGTGATTTATGTGGTGGTTGAATTTGAGCTGACTGTTGAAGATGACTCCGTGGTTGCGGATGTGAGGGGGGGAGATAGAGTGTGGCTGTCAATGGTGAAGTTGAAATTCTGGATGTCTTTGATACGGGATGGTGGGCCAATGATGATGATGTCTGATTTGGCACTGTTCAGTTGGAGATAGTTTGTTTGCATCCATGCTTTTATTTCTGAGAGACAGTTGGTGAGAGTGGAGTGTGTTGTGGGGGTGATGGATTTTGTTGAGATATAAAGTTGGATGTCATCGGCGTAGCAGTGAAATTGAAGGTTGTGGCGACAAATTATTTTGCCAAGGGGGAGCATGTAGAGGATGAAGAGGAGGGGGCCAAGCAGCGAACCCTGGGGGACACCTTGGGACAGAGGAGCAGTGGAGGAGGTGCAGTTGTTGATGTTGATAAACTGATGTCTGTCGGTGAAGTAGGATTTCAGCCAGGAGAGTGCAGTGTCGGTGTGATGTTGAGTGATGATTCGAGGAGGGACAGCAGGATGGCGTGATTGATGGTGTCGAATGCTGCGGTGAGGTCGAGGAGGATGAGGATGTTAAGGTTGCCGGAGTCAGAGGAGAGGAGGAGGTCGTTTGTGATTTCCAGAAGAGCTGTTTCGGTGCTGTGTTTTGATTGGAAACCGGATTGAAATGGCTCAAAGAGATCATTGGAGCTGAGGTGGGCTTTAAGTTGTGAGGCAACGACACGTTCAAGTATTTTTGACAGAAAGGGGAGATTTGAGATGGGCCGGAAGTTGGACATGATGTCAGGTGTGAGTCCAGGTCTTTTGAGAATGGGTGTGACAGCAGCCAGTTTGAGAGAGGGGGGAACTGATCTAGATCTGAGGGAGGAGTTAATGATGGTGGCGATGAGTTGGGAGATGGCAGGGAGGCTCTCTTTATATCTACAGTACATTGTTGGTTACTGTGATTTTATACAGTAAATTGTTGGCTACTGTGATTTTTTACAGTTGGGACGTTACTACTGCTATTTCTACAGTAACTCCAGAGTTGCTGTAATTTTTGGTTGGAAACACGGTATTATACTCTAAAATTGTATACAGTAATTTACTGTGCACAAACACTGTAAATAACTGTGGATTACACAGCCATTTTTTACAGTGTAGGATTGATAAACTGTGTAGGAGCCACCAAGCCCACCCCTCCCACCATATTACTGTTCAAAATTATATAATATTATAAAGACAGAAATCACTTTTAAAATTACTTAAAAATATGTTTAGTGTTGATATTACTGTTTAATATTGTGTTCAGAATGTTTATAACAGAAGACACAATGAATGTAATGAATGACAAACAAAAGATAAATACAAAAAATGTTTAGAAGAATAACTGATTATTAATTATTAATACAAATATATATTAAGAAAATGTATTAAGCTGTATGATTAATTTGTCATATTTTCCATCATAAAGTAATACAAAAAAATGGCAACAGGGGGGTCCCCGCCAGAGGATAATGCTATATGGGGGCCCTTGGCATGGCAAAGTTTGGGAACCCCTGGCTTAATCTATAATAGTAGATAATGATTTATTGCTTGATTTATATTCTATATTATGAATCCATACCTGGAAAGTCGCTAGTTTTCCACAAAGAAAAGTGAAAAATGTAACATAACATGAAAATACTCAATTGAAATACAAGTACCTCAAAATTGTACTTAAGTAAAGCACTTAGGTAAATGTACTTATATTAGTAACTTTAGTTTCTACCACTGCATTCTGTTAATCTTATTATCATTATGTTTATCTTGTCCTATTTCCTTGCAGCATTATTTCTAATGGACTATTTAGTCTTTTTCTTTTATGTTCAAATGATTGTATGGTTCAAAGAGGCTGAGACTTTTCTAAACTGTCATTGCTAAAACTAGGCTGTGCATATGACAGATAAAGATTTGTAATCCTTTAATCCAATCATTGTCTATGCCACATGCACATAGGCAAGGTCATTAAACAATGTAATAATAATCTTTATGTAATACTACAATATCAATAATTGTCAATCTAAAAATTATAGCAGCTTTCTCAAAAAAAAAAAAATAATTCAGTTTAGTTCAACTTTATTTAACTGATATTTGACTGTTAAAAAGTATGAAATATAACTGCAAGGCTGCTGCCTTCCGGGTCGTCTTTATTGTGTTAATCTATGTTGTATGTAAATGAGCAGTGCGATTGCCCTGACGTCATTGGAATTGCCACGTATTTGCAGCAGTAAAATGTGGCTGTTTGGCCACTGACGTTGCCATAACACCTTTCATGCTTTCATCGCTCACGATGTTTACAGTGAGAACAGCTGTGAGGTCCATGCAGAAAGCAGAGCAGTGTACAATATATATCACTCAGTATAACAGGCCTACATTACTCTCTTTATTTGCTGTAGTTTAGTAGATATCTACAAACAAAGAGTCGATATTTTTCTAAGACCATTTAGTGCTTCACATAATAAAATACACAACGGCTGTAGCCTGATTATGCTTTAGGAGCTGTAGGTGTGTGTGGTAGGCAGTGTGTATGTGTGTGTGGTACAGTATGTAGGTGTGTGTTGTACAGTGCGTAGATGCGGCGGACAGACGGGTCTCAGTTGGTTTGGGGTCCTCTGCATACTTGTAATACTTGTAAATACAACTTTTGGCCCGTAATTTCAATTCCCCATTTCAGCGACCAGAGAGAGGGGGGGATATATCCAGTCTCTGATTGTTACGTTATTATGAGAGTGCTCTCATACTTTAAATTGTATATATTTATATAAATATATGTGTGTGTGTGTGTGTGTCCGCATCTGCAGCCTGTTATTGTCTCATTATACCGCACTCTCAATGAATTCAAAGTAAATATGTGGGGGAACAATATTCAGCTGATGTAACAGAGATTATAAAATACAGCGCTATGATAAAACACTCAACAGCTGATGCAGCTGTTGCCACGTAATAATGAACGGACGTCGCTTTAATATGACCGCTCAGAGGAGAGGAGTTCTCATTTCTTTAAACGTCTGCTGCTTCCCCTCCTCTCTCCTCGGTCCCCCGCTCGCATCTCCTGTGGGCGGGACTAAGTCTCGAGGAGGGGAGTCGAGGAGGGGAAATTTAATAATTGAGAAGCCTCAATAGGCGCATTCACACTGCGGTACTTTTCCCACAAAGGTTCATGCGAACTTAGTTCATGAGAACTCTTTTATCGCGTTCACACCAAAAAGAGCCGGTACTAAAATTAGTTCATGTGAACCTTTTTACCCCCTCGAAAGTCCCTGCTAGAGAGCAGGGACTTTCGAGCGGCTCTTTTGTGAGAAAAGAGCTATATTTCTGATTGGCTGGGCGGATTGCAAACCACGCCCCGTAAAACTCCCAAAAAGTTTTGTGAAGCCGCCATTTCATTATCCTCGCATTAGCATTATTAGCATTAGCATTAGCCCAGCGCAGAAACGCAGAGAGACTAACGTATGGCAACACAAAATAAAACATGGGAGCGGTGGAGATGAGGAGGTGTCGGCGTTCTGGCGATTTACTCTGAAGGCTTCAGTAGAAGCTGCTGGGAGTTCCAGCAGCTTCTACTGAAGCCAGTCCCCAACTCCGGGGACTTCCGGCCGGGGACTGTGGGCGGCAGTATACGCCGTGAAGTTGTTTGTAGCCTGCCAGTAAACCCAAAGCAGAAGAAGAAGAAGTGACGTCAGCGGCTTCATTTGCCTAATCCACCCCCAGGGACTTTTTCCGGTGTGAATGCGATCTGTACTTAGTTCATGCGAACTAAAGAGTTTGCATGAACTAAGTTCGCATGAACCTTTGTGGGAAAAGTACTGCGGTGTGAATGCGCCTAATGGTACCTACACCGCCACTGTGGGCTAAGCCCCGAATGTTTCCAGGTCCAGGCGACGCCCCTGCTGGGGACAATCATCACTCTGGAGGCTCTGTGATGTGGGACAGACGCCTCTCGCTAGTTGGTCCTTAGAACTGTGGTTACACTTGAGTGTAAGTAGTGTCTAGAGCAGGGGTCGGCAACTCCTGGCCAATGCTGGCACGCGGCACTGTAACCAGTGGCACACTAGGAATAAGTGGAATAAGTGTGCACAATATTTAAATTGTTTTTTCGGATCCTGAACGAGAACCGCCGCCAGAGCGCGTCTCCCCGGTACCTGCAGAATGAAGCCATGCACTCAACGCAGCCCCGCTCTCTTTAACTCCAGGTGACTTTCCTCCGTGGTGCTGATCGTTTCACTACAGAGGCTGTGTATTTAGTTGAAAGCCCAGTGGCGATCTGCTCATCTCTCATCGAAATAATATGCTACAAAGGGGCGGACTGGCCATCTGTGTGTTGAACTTTCCTGTCGGCTCCCAGACCGTAGTCGAGGAGGGGATGACTCTCTGTCGTCTCCCAGGGCAGAAGCAACAAGCTTCAGGTTCAATAACCCACTTTAGCTTAAATGACTGGAGAGAGGCGAGCTCTTCTTGCATTTATTTAGCTGCTCTTCTGTTTCACAAAATACATCACAGACCCAGACCCGGCCGCCCGCCCATCCAGGATTTGGGCCCGCTGTTTTAATCAGGGCTGTATACCACATTTTTATTGTTTTATTATTATGTTTATTGTTTTTATTTGTAGGGCTTTGTCCTAATATTTATTTTTGTATTAGTTTAATATAATCTTTTTATTTTGCTAGGAAATTCTGAATGAAAGGCTGCGCGCAAGACTGGTTTTTCGCTGGGTTGAGTCGTGTGGGTTTTTGAGTGATTGATTACATTACATTACATTACATTACATTGCATTTAGCAGACGCTTTTGTCCAAAGCGACTTACAATAAGTACATACGACCAGGAAGACACAGCCCAGAAGAAAAACAGAATCATATAAGTACAGCAGGTATCATAGAGCCGCCACACATTTCAAGTGCTACTCAGCTGGCTATAGAAAGGCCAGTCCTATGTTAGTATATAAGTGCTTTGTCAGCTGGCTATAGATAAGCCAGTCCTATGTTAGTATATAAGTGCTTTGTTAGTAATTCTATCGCTCGAAGTGGAGTCGAAAGAGATGAGTTTTCAGTCTGCGCCGGAAGATGTGCAGGCTTTCTGCCGTCCTGATGTCAATGGGGAGCTCATTCCACCATCTTGGAGCCAGGATAGCAAACCCACGTGTTTTTGCTGATGGGAACTTGGGTCCACCTCGCAGCGAGGGTGCAGCGAGTCGTTTGGCTGATGCCGAGCGGAGTGCACGCGCTGGGGTGTACAGTTTAACCATGTCCTGGATGTAGGAAGGGCCAGATCCATTCGCAGCATGGTATGCAAGTACTAGTGTCTTGAAGTGGATTCTAGCAGTTACCGGGAGCCAGTGAAGGGAGCGAAGGAGCGGAGTGGTGTGGGAAAATTTTGGAAGGTTGAAGACCAGACGAGCCGCTGCATTCTGGATGAGCTGGAGAGGTCGGATGGCACATGCAGGTAGACCAGCCAGGAGGGAGTTGCAATAGTCTAGGCGTGAGGTGACGAGAGCCTGGACCAGAACCTGGGTGGCTTTCTGGGTCAGCTGGGGACGAATCTTCCTGATGTTGTACAGCGTATATCTGCAGCAACGAGTTGTAGCAGCGATGTTTGCAGTGAAGGAGAGGTTGTTATCTAGGGTCACACCCAGATTCCTTGCGGTCTGAGTCGGGGAAACAACAGAGGTGCCGATGTTGATCGTCAGGTCAAGAGTAGGACAATCTTTTCCCGGAAGGAAAAGCAGTTCAGTCTTGTCAAGGTTGAGCTTGAGGTGATGAGCAGACATCCACTGAGAGATGTCAGCTAGACAAGCAGAGATGCGTGCGACGACCTGGGTCTCTGAGCGGGGAAAGGACAGAATTAATTGGGTGTCGTCAGCATAGCAGTGGTAAGAAAAACCATGCGGGCTAATGACCGATCCGAGCGAGTTTGTGTACAGAGAGAAAAGGAGGGGACCAAGAACAGAGCCCTGAGGGACCCCTGTAGTTAATTGACAAGGGTCAGACTCAGACCCTCTCCAAGTTACCCTGTAGGTACGGTCTTTGAGGTATGAGGCGAGGAGGGAGAGTGCAGAGCCTGAAACTCCAAGTTCTTGGAGAGTGCGAAGGAGGATCTGATGGTTCACCGTGTCGAATGCAACTGACAGGTCCAACATGATGATGACAGAGGAGAGGGATGCAGCTTTAGCAGTGTGCAGTTCCTCAGTGACAGCAAGGAGGGCCGTTTCTGTGGAGTGACCTGCCTTGAAACCAGACTGGTGCGGATCCAGAAGGTTGTTCTGGTGGAGATAACAGGAGAGTTGTTTAAAGACAGCGCGTTCAAGTGTTTTAGACAGGAATGGGAGGAGAGACACAGGCCTGTAGTTTATAACATCGGACGGGTTGAGAGTGGGTTTCTTTAGGAGAGGGTTTACTCTCGCCTCCTTGAGACTGTTTGGAAAGTGACCAGAAGTTAGAGAGGTGTTGATGAAATGGGTGAGAAACGGTAGAATATCAGGAGCGATAGTCTGAAGGAGGTTTGAAGGGATGGGGTCCAGAGGACAGGTGGTAGGGCGGGCAGAGGTAATGAGGGTAAGAACCTCACTTGGAGAGAGAGGGGAAAAGGAGGTTAGTGAGTGGTTGAAAGGAGGGTCTGGTGACCCAGCGGTCAGTAAAGGTGAGTCAGAAAAAGAAGAGCGAATATCATCAACCTTTTTTTCGAAGTGGTTAACAAAGTCGCTTGACAGAAGTGAGGAGGGGGGAGGGACTTTGGGAGGGTCCAAGAGGGTGGAGAAGATGGAAAATAGTTTTTTGGGATTGGAATAGGAAGATTGGATCTTATCTTGAAAGAAAGTGCTTTTTGCCTGAGAGATCGAGGCAGAGAAAGAGGAGAGGAGAGCCTGATAGGTTAGGAGGTCGTCACGGTGTCTGGATTTCCACCATTTCCGCTCTGCTGCCCGAAGGACGGTTCTATTAGCACGCAGTGCGTCATTTAGCCAGGGAGCAGGGGGGGACTGACGAGCCTGCCGAGATGTGAGAGGACAGAGAGTCCAGAGAGGATGAGAGAGTAGAGAGGAGAGTTTCTGCAGCAGAGTTTGGAGGCAGGAGTTGAAACGAATCAGAGGAAGGGAGGGCTGAGAGCACCGATGAGGCAAAGGTAGAGGGGGAGAGGGAACGAAGGTTACGGCGGACAGGTGCAGGCTGAGAAGAGATTATTTTGTTATGTTTGGAAAGGGGTAGAGAGAATGAAAGGAAGAAGTGATCGGATGTGTGGAGCGGGTTAACAGAGAGGTTAGAAGTAGTGCAATTCCTTGAGAATATGAGATCAAGGACATTGCCAGCTTTATGAGTTGGTGGGGATGGAGACAATGAGAAAGCAAAGGCGGTTAACAGAGATATTAGTTCGTCTATCTTCCCTGTCAGGAGGTTGAAGTCTCCGAGAAGTACAGCCGGAGGGCCAGTTTCAGGGATGTGTGAGAGAAGATGATCTAATTCCTCCAAGAAGTCCCCCAAGGCGCCTGGTGGACGGTAGAGAACAACAATGGTTAATTGTATAGGATGGGTTACTGTGACGGCATGGAATTCAAAGGTGGAAGGAGTGAAGTTAGGTAGCTTGAAGAGGGAAAAGCTCCATTTGGGAGAGAGCAGGAGACCAGTGCCACCTCCTCTGCCAGTGGGTCTGGGCGTATGGGAGAAGGAATATGCTGTGGAGAGAGCTGCTGGGGTGGATGTGTTGGATGGAGTAATCCAGGTCTCAGTGAAAGCAAGGAAATCCAGAGACTGCAGGGAAGCGTAGCCAGAGATGAAGTCAGCCTTAGGAACAGCTGACTGGCAGCTCCACAGGCCACCTGAAACTAGATGTTGGATCTCAGTGGAGCATGTGGGATAGACGAGAGCAGGCCGAATATTTCGATTACGAGATACACGGGGCCAGTGATAGTGGCGAGAGGACACATGAACGGGAATGGAGAAAATACACATGATTATAGCATGAGGGGCTAACCAAAATGAAATAAAATACCAGCGATACTTAGCTCAATCAAAGTAGGATTTGCCTCCTCTTTGCCTCCCTCGTGACTCCTGTAGGACTCCAATGTCTTTGTCAGTCTTAGAGACTCCCGCAGGACTCCAATGTCTTCGGCTGTCTGACGCTGAAGCTGACGCTCCAGGAAATAGCTAACTAAAAAGGAGCCTGATTGATGAGTTCTCACAGCAGTGGGGCCACGCCCCTCTAATTAGTTAACTCTCTACAGCTGATGGGCAACAGCTAGACAGGGCGTGTATATTCTCACGCGGTTTCAACTGGGCTTCAGAGATGAGAGCAGAATTACAGCTTTCCTCTGAGCAGATCTGAGATGTACAGATCTCTACCAGCTAAAATGACTGCAGAACAATTAAAAGAGTAAACTAAATGACACAGAGCAGTTGAATTAACCAAGAATATACCTTACAGGGGTTGCTGCTTCAATAGATCTTGCCGCGACCGGATCGCTATGAAGACTGAGTTTTTTCAGTTTTTAATTGATTTAATTGATTGATTGAAAAGTTTATTAACAGCTTGTATATTGGGTACAGTACAGTACAGCTCAAAACATACAATTGTTAAGGGGATGCAGACCAGAGAAAGACTTTCGTCTTGTTTACATCAGGGTCCCCCATTTCCAATTCATCATATCATTT
>CADEHL010000438.1:0-43904 GCA_902827135.1 Harpagifer antarcticus | reverse complement strand
CAGGCATGCCCTGTCCTCCTCTCCGGTTTTTTTTAAGATATCCGTCATCCCCATCCTCATCACAGCCTTCTCTTCCGACCCACAGGAGCCTCTTTTTTTTATCCATCGCCGGATTCATCCCCACTACATCTGTGTTTTTCTGTTGTCTTGTGCTCATCATACACTGCACCCCCCTCCACGTATGAGTCTTTGCTTAGCTGCTGTATTGCATCTCACTTTCTAAGACAAGATAAGGAAATGATTAACCACCAGGGGCTGCAGTCATCTGTTTTTTCGCTCCATTACAATGCGTTTGTAACCTACTTTGTCTATTAAAAAAAGGAAGAAAACAAACCGCCTGCCTCGCCTCGCTCCGGCTGAGTTATGTATAGGAGCATGTGCTCACATCGCACTGTCACGCAAATAAAATAAATCCTTTGCACCGTCCCGTCTGAAGAAATTAGAGCAGGATGAGATGTGTGGTGTGTGTGTCTGAGCTCATGTTTGCAGGGTCTGATTACTCTGTTTGGACGTCAGGCTGAGGGTCATTAACCATCCCACCATCTGCCAAGATACACACGCATCTTCCATATCACACATTCCCGGGACTTCCCTCCTGGATCAAAGAGACAGAATGATCCAGAACAGACTGAGATTTACAATGTAAAGCATTTAAAAATAGACAATTTCATCATCCTCATCATCATTATCTGTAACCACCGTGTGTGTTAATGGGCCGTGCAGCATGCTTTACCTTCATCTTCTTCATGAATTCCTGATGCGTTTTTAAATTAAAGGTGTAGGTAACCTGTTTGTGGCGAAGCTGAGTTTCGGAGGATGTGCTGAGCAGGAAGCAGACTAATTATGTATCATCTAATTAATGCATGATGGCCTTTCTGTGTTCCCTCCAACAAATCAATTACGGACATAAGTGACTGACTCTCTGCAGAGGCCAACGTGATTAACAGAGGTTTATTTTAAGAGTCTGCAGTTCCCAAATAAGTTTTCTGTAACAACTCTGTAATAAATGCATTAAGTAAAATATGCACACATTGTATTTGTTTATTTATTGTAATATTTATTTATTTCTGAAAACCTCAAATGTGTTGAATTCTATGGTAATTTGTGTAGTTCTCTGTAGATAAATGTATTGTAAAAAACGAATTAAAATGGTAACACCTTGTCTACAGTAGTTTCCCTATTATTAGTTCTTGGACACTTTTAGGAAATGATTGGGGAATAATGGACCTTAATGAAAGCCTAACTACAGTGTATGGTTATTATACTATAAAGTACCACAGCTTAGTTGGTTGAGCCCAATCAGATGGATACTAATTCATGTAAGATTAATGTATTTTCCCAAATGGGAAACCTTTTAAAAAAAATATAAAGGATACATAATCTTCCTTGATACTTTGTCTAGTATATGTGATGGTCCTTTTATTACTAATGTATCTGTTGGAGTACTCTTGTTTCTCCACCCCTGATTACGTCCCCCTTCCCTCTCTTCCCCTCAGCTGGACAAGAGCGAGGTGTCAACTCTCGGCTTACCCTCCACCACCAGCCATGGAGGCTCTGACAGTAACATCAGCGCGGACGGAGCGGCGGTGGCGGCAGCAGCAGCATCAACACCAACACCAACACCAACACCAACACCAACACCATCATCTGGGGTCATGGCCTGTGGGGGTGCAGAGAGTTTTGGGCTTGGTGAGCCGCAGCGTACGCGTGTTGCCCTTGACCACCTGCAGCAGAAGGTCCTGAAGGTCACCGAGCAGATTCGTGTGGAGCAGGAGGCCCGTGACGACAACGTTGCAGAGTACCTGAAGTTAGCCCACAACGCAGACAAACAGCAGGCGTCCAGGATCAAGCAGGTGTTCGAGAAGAAGAACCAGAAATCAGCGCAGACCATCGCACACTTGCACAAGAAACTAGAGCACTATCACAAGAAGCTTAAGGAGATCGAACAGGTAGGTGCAGTTAGTTATGCAAACCACAAATCTTTGCAGCTGTTTTTGTGCTGTGGTCGTTTAATAATGCTTTTGTAGCTCCACTCAAGCATATGTTGAACTATCTCTGAGGACAGTTGTGTCCAAATATAGACTGATTATTCTCATCCTAAACCAATGCACCATCCTGTGTCTCACCTAATTCTCTGCAGGGCCTGCTTTCCTCATCTATCTTCCTACAGTTCTCTCCCTTAACCTAATCTTTCCTACCTTCCTCCACTTCTCTGCTTCCTCATTTCTCTGCCCTCTCCACAGAATGGACCGGCCCGGCAGCCTAAGGATGTCCTGCGGGACATGCAGCAGGGATTAAAGGACGTCGGGGCCAATGTTCGTGCTGGAATAAGTGGTTTTGGAGGTGGAGTAGTTGATGGGGTCAAAGGTGGAGTATCTGCCCTCACTCACACAGCCGTGGTCTCCAAGCCTAGAGAGTTTGCCAGTCTAATCAGGAACAAGTTTGGCAGCGCGGATAACATTGCTCATCTAAAGGACTCGCTCGAGGACGGAGTCGGGGGCCACTCTGACGACCCCCTGACACATCGTGCACTGAGTGGAAGTGCCACTTTGGTCTCCAGCCCAAAGTACGGCAGCGACGACGAGTGCTCCAGCGCCACATCCTGCTCCGGAGCGGGCAGCAATTCTGGTGGTGCAGGCGGAGGAGGGGGGGGACTGTTAGGACCAACCATGGGGAGCCCCAGACTGGACGGGCACCATCACCATCACCATCACATGCACAGCTCCTGGGACACTCTACTTGAGGGCCTGCAGGAGATCAAAGCCAGCCAGGCGCACATGGAGGACGCCATCGAGGACATGAAGGGCCAGCTGCAGAGCGACTACTCCTACATGACACAGTGCCTGCAGGAAGAGAGATACAGGTATAGGTCACATACTGTCTAGTCGAGCTTTATTATATTGAGTACATCCTTCACAAAGTATTTCACTTTTTAAAGATGTCATTTCACAGCTGGGAACTATTATTTTTTAGCCCACGTTACTTAAAAAGGAGTCAATAATGTGTAGGTTCGACTTAAATGAACTACACTGTTTATCGTGATAATCCAGTTCAACAGTTAGTTTATGTATGTTATTTGCATTATTCTGAACATGTTTTTTCTGCATCTTTAGGTATGAGCGACTTGAAGAACAGCTGAATGACTTAACAGAGCTGCATCAGAATGAGATGACTAACCTTAAACAGGAGCTCGCCAGCATGGAGGAAAAAGTTGCCTACCAGTCTTATGAGAGAGCGAGAGATATTCAGGTAAAAAACAGCAACATTGTTGTATCCATCTGAACCCCTGCCTAACTAAACTTTAAGCATCACAAACAATGATCAAAAATCCATTGTAAAATATCCCATTGGCCCTTTGTCAAGTGATCCAGGGAGATGCCAACTTCCAGATTGGCCTAAAAAACTATCCACGCAGCACTCTGTTGACCTTGAATAGTTTGGGTTAAGATAAAGGATGCTGCGCACCGAGTCTCTTTAGAGTTCTCACCAACTTTTCTAAATCAAGAGTTAACATCTAGAGTCTAGACCAACCAGAAAATGTTGCATTTATTAAGGATCTTGTCACTCAAAGTAAAAAGCTGCTGGAAAAATAAGTTTTCATTACCTTAACCACAACATAAATCCCACTGTGTAACTTTGTGTGTACCTACAGGAGGCCGTGGAGTCGTGCCTGACCCGCATTACCAAGCTGGAGCTGCAGCAACAGCAGCAGCAGGTGGTCCAGCTGGAGGGAGTGGAGAATGCCAACGCTCGAGCTCTGCTGGGCAAACTCATCAACGTCATCCTGGCGCTCATGGCCGTGCTGCTGGTGTTTGTCTCCACCTTGGCCAACTTCATCACCCCACTGATGAAGACCCGGGCCCGGGTGGGCGCCACCGTCCTCCTGACCTTGCTGCTGTTCGTCATGTGGAAGCATTGGGACTTCCTGGAGCCGTGGCTGCTGCCCAGCTGAGCTCCCTGGGAGAAAGTCACTCTCAGTCACCGTCACTGAAGGAATCAGGGACTGAAATAGAAAGAGGGCCTCTGTGCTTGTTCCCTTTGAGTGTGAAGGTGGAGCATGTGAGGACAAAATACGGCACTTTCAGATGAGGAATGAACACCATTCGGCCTGCAGAGAGTGTTGTGTTTACAGGGAAAAAAGAACAGGAATTCTCTGCTTGTCAAGCATCAAAAGACATCATCTCATCTCGCCCTAATCTCCTGGTGTTGATGACCAATCATATGTTGCATTGCTGTCACCAAAAATGGAGTTTCTCACAAGAAATCGTCCTTTTATAAATATTGATGATGGACTACAAAGACTAGAGCAATTTAATATTGACTTTAACACGCTGATCATGTTCGCCGTTACCTTCATGTTGAAGCTATAGTATATTTGAGAGGAAAATGTTTTTTTCATGAATGTTATATGCTCATGCATGTCCTCATATGTGCACAAAGATGCATCTAACTGGCATGAGTTAACATTTCATCAGAGACTAAACTAATCCTCTAGAACTGCCGTTTTGTTGTCAGAAATACAGTGCAGACATGTTGTCACTCCTATTGGTTTCACATCCTGTTCTGGTGTTGAAGCAGTGCTTTTAGACACGTTTCTCTCTCTCTTTGTCTTTTTCAAATAGAATGAACTGTTTTAAAGAAAATTGAGCTGATATCCGTGACATCTTCACCTTAATACTTCAAACATGTAATACCTGTTCTGTCCATAAATGCTATTTCATGACCACTATTGTAGAACTGCTAATATTCACTGTGTCAAAAATAACTGGCATGTTAAATTGTATCAAGTTTATATCCAGTTTGCAAAAATATTTGCTGTTTTATTAAACAATGTAAGAAATAAATGATTTCATATATTAGGCTGACGTTGAATATATCATTATCAACTTTTTGACTGAAATGTTCTTAGACTGGAAAACAATGTCGGACACCGTAATCTTCTCTGGTCCCCTCCCCAATCTGATCAATGATGACATGTATAGCCGCATGTCATAATTTCAGCGCTGGTTGTCTTGGTGGTGCCCAGCAAACAATGTGGGCTTCGTAAATAATTGGACAGCCTTCTGGGGAAAACCTGGTCTGATTAAGAGAGACGGCATTCATCCTACTTTGGAAGGTGCAAATCTCATTTCGGCAAACATTTCAGGGCTGTGTGGACTTAATCCATGACAAACTGGAGTTGAGACCAGGAGGCGGAGTCACAGTCTTACACGCTTCTCTGCGCTCTCTCCTAAGTAGTCATCCATAGGAATCCCGAACCCAATAAAATACCCAATATTAGCGGTGTGTGTGTCTGCCCAAGGACAATTTAAGGTAAAACCTAATAGAGGTGTCATACATAATAACCTAATAAAAGTAAATGTAACAACTACTACAGTGCAACAAAACAGGAATATTAAATGTGGTCTCTTAAACATAAGATCTCTAGCATCTAAAGCAATATTGGTAAATTATTTAATATCAGATTATAATATTGATATATGCTGTCTCACTGAAACTTGGTTGAGACATGAAGAATTTGTCAGCATAAATGAGGCCACTCCACCCAGCCATATCAATACTCATATTGCCCGAGGCACGGGCCGAGGAGGTGGAGTTGCAGCAATCTTTGACTCAAGTTTACTTATCAATACTAAACCAAAATTAAAGTATACCTCCTTTGAAAGTCTCGTTTTTAGTCTTACGCATCCGACCTGGAAAACTTTGCAGCCAATCTTATTTGTTACAGTGTACCGTGCACCAGGTCCTTATTCAGAATTCTTATCAGAATTCTCTGAGTTTTTATCAACTTTGGTTCTTAAAACAGATAAAGTAATTATCGTAGGTGACTTTAATATTCATGTTGACGATGATAAAAATAGCCTTACTGTTGCATTTAACTCTATATTAGATTCTGTTGGTTTTTGTCAGAGTGTAAAAAAACAACCCACTGCTATAATCACACTCTCGACCTTGTTCTGACTTATGGTATTGAAATTGAGCAACTATTGGTCGAACCGCATAATCCTGCTTTATCCGACCATTTCTTAGTAACTTTTGAAGTACTGTTACTAGACTACAAAGCATTAGTCAAAAGCTCCTGCAGCAGAAACCTATCTGTTAGTGCTATAGCCAAATTTAAGGAAGAGCTTCCACCAATACTTAACTCGATAGCATATCTGCATGTAGGGGAGGAAACTTATACAAAATGTCCACCACCCCAAATTGATCATGTTGTTGATAGTGCTACAGATGCGCTGCGAATAAAATCAGACTCTGTTGCTCCTTTGAAAAAGAAGAAAATAAAACAACATAGATTAGCTCCATGGCATAATGCCGAAACCCGCAAAATAAAGCAAAAGTCGAGACAACTTGAAAGGATATGGCGTTCCACTAAACTTGAAGAATCTCGTTTAATTTGGCATAATACTCTCAATGAATATAAGAAAGCACTGCGTAAAGCGAGAGCAGCCTACTACTCTTCATTAATAGATGAGAATAAGAATAATGCAAGATTTCTTTTCAGCACTGTAGCCAGGCTGACAGAGCCACAGCTCCATGGAGCCTTCTATTCCCATAGCACTCAGTAGTAATGATTTTATGTGCTTTTTTAATGATAAAATTGTTACTCTTAGAAACAAAATTAATGACCTCTTGCCTTTGATCAGTATAGTGTTATCAACGGCTCCCGGAATCGTGAGTTCTGGTATTACACTAGATAGTAAACTAGAATGCTTTTCAGCCATAAACCTTGAACAATTAAATTCAATGATTCTCTCTTCTAAACCATCAACGTGTATGTTAGTCCCAATTCCAACTAAGCTGTTGAAGGAAGTTTTTCCATTAATTAGCACTTCTTTATTAAATATTATGAATATGTCTTTATTATCAGGCTATGTTCCACAATCATTCAAAGTAGCAGTGATAAAACCGCTTCTTAAAAAGCACAACCTCGATCCAGAGGTTTTAGCCAATTATAGACCTATTTCTAATCTTCCGTTCCTCTCAAAAATTCTTGAGAAAGCAGTCGCAAAACAGCTGTGTGATTACTTAAAAAACAATGATTTATTTGAAGATTTTCAGTCTGGCTTTAGAACACATCATAGCACAGAGACAGCTCTGGTTAAAGTCACAAATGACATTCTAATAGCCTCTGACAAAGGACTTGTCTCTATTCTTGTTTTGCTCGATCTCAGTGCTGCATTTGATACTATCGATCATGATATCTTATTGCAAAGACTAGAACACTTAGTTGGCATACAGGGAACTGCTTTAGGCTGGTTTAGGTCCTATCTATCTGAACGCTCTCAGTTTGTACGTGTCAATGATGAATCTTCCACGCAAACCAAAGTTAGCCATGGAGTGCCACAGCGCTCAGTGCTCGGACCTATTTTGTTCACATTATATATGCTTCCGTTAGGCAATATTATAAGGAATCATTCTGTACATTTTCATTGTTATGCGGATGATACTCAACTATATTTATCAATCAAGCCTGATGAAATTAATCATCTAAATAAAATTCAAGACTGCCTCAAAGACTTAAAAACGTGGATGACCTTAAACTTTTTTATGTTAAACACGACCAAAACTGAAGTTATTGTACTCGGCCCGAAGAATCTACGAAACAAATTATCTAAAGATATACTAACTATGGATGGCATTAATTTGGCCTCCAGTGAGACTGTAAGGAATCTTGGTGTTATATTTGATCAGGATTTATCCTTTAACACTCACATAAAATCAATTTCAAGGACCGCCTACTTCCATCTACGTAACATTGCAAAAATCAGGCATATCTTGCCTCAAAACGATGCAGAGAAACTAATCCATGCATTTGTTACTTCAAGGCTGGATTATTGTAACTCTTTATTATCAGGGTGTACCAAGAAGTCAGTCAAGTCGCTTCAGCTGATTCAAAATGCTGCAGCTCGTGTACTAACCAGAGTTAGGAAAAGGGACCACATTACTCATGTTCTGGCTGCCTTACACTGCCTCCCTATAGAACACAGGATAGAATTTAAAATTCTTCTTCTCGCCTACAAAGCCCTTAATGGGCAGGCGCCATCTTACCTTAAAGAACTCATTATACCCTACTGTCCTATTAGGGCATTGCGTTCCAAGAATGCAGGGTTGTTGGTTGTTCCTAGAGTCTCTAAAAGTACAATGGGAGCCAGAGCCTTTTCTTATCAAGCTCCACATTTGTGGAATCAGCTTCCAGTTTGTGTTCGGGCGGCAGACACCCTATCCGTTTTTAAGAGTGCGCTTAAGACCTTCCTTTTTGATAAAGCTTATAGTTAGGGCTGATTAGATTCAGCCCCTAGTTTTGCTGATATAGTCTTAGTTTGTCGTGGGACATCTTACTTCTTCCTTCTCTCTGTCTATACCTGTGTACTCTCATGTACTCTCCCAGCTTCCCCAAATATCTTTCTTTTTGGTGTCTATATACGCTGGGATCCGGAGTCATGGATGATCCTGCGGTCCTATGTCCTGCATCGCGAGCACTGGATCTTGAGTCGTGGCTGTGGTCCTGGATCATAGGTCTTGGATGGATATCCTCGTGGATTCATCTTCCTATTATACACACATGCATTTCCAAACATTTGGACTACCTATGTTGCAAATGTATTATCTTTTTAATTTACACACCGCATCTATTGCACGTCTGTCCGTCCTGGGAGAGGGATCCCTCCTCTGTTGCTCTCCCTGAGGTTTCTCCCATTTTTCCCTTTAAACTGTGGGTTTTCTTCGGAGGTTTTTCCTTGTACGATGTGAGGGTCTAAGGACAGAGGGTGTCGTATTGTCATACTGATATTTTGTACAAACTGTGAAGTCCACTGAGACAAATGTAACATTTGTGATATTGGGCTATATAAATAAACATTGATTGATTGATTGAGACTGGGAAATCACTTTAGAATCCGTTTTAAGGCCATTAGTAAGAACAACCTTTGAATTGCCAGTTGTTCTGATAAAACAAACGGACCAATACAAATCTTACCATACACTTTGAGAAGGGACTGAAGCAAATTCCATTTCATGAAGAACTTATTATGCATTAATTAATTGATTACCAATATCTATAACTACACCATTACCTAAAACAAAAGATAACCACCAGTCAGAAGGGTTTTAACATTGCTTGTGCACATACATTTGAGTGTCTCAAGTGCCTACAAACCAACATATATAGACAAAAGTATTGGACCACCTACAGGAGCTTTTATGACATCCCATTCCAAATTCATAGGCATTAATATGCAGTTGGTCCCCCCTTTGCAGCTATAACAGCTTCCACTCTTCTGGTAAAGCTTTCTAGAAGATTTTAGAGTGCGTCTGTGGTAATGTTTGCCCATTCATCCAGAAGAGCATTTGTGAGGTCAGACATTGATGGTGGACGAGAGGGCCTGGCTCGTAATCTCCATTCTAGATCATCCCAAAGGTGTTCGATGGGGTTGAGGTCAGGGCTCTGCGGGCCAGTCAAGTTCTTCCACACCAAACTCATCCAACCATGCACAGTCATGCTGGAACAGAAAAGGGCCTTCGCCAAACTGTTTGCACAAAGTTGGAGGCATAGAATTGTCCAAAATGACTTGGTAAGATGAAGCATTAAGAATCCCCTTAATTGGAACTAAGGGGCCTAGGCCAACCCCATAGCATTATCCCTCCTCCACCAAACTTTACAGTTGGCACAATGCCGTCAGGCAGGTAACGTTCTCTTGGAATTTGCCAAACCCAGACTCGTCCATCAGAAAGATAGTGATTGGTCACTCCACAGAACATGTTTCCACAACTCCAGAGTCCAGTGGCGGTGTGCTCTACACCACTCCATCTGACACTTGGCATTGTGCTTGGTGATGTAAGGCGTGCATGCAGCTGCTCGGCCATGAAGCTCCCAGCACACAGTTTTGGTGCTGATATTATTGCCAGAGCTGGTTTTGAACTCCTAAACGTTTCCACTTTGCAATAGCACCACTTATAGTTGATCGTGGAATATCTAGGAGAGAATACATTTCACAAACTGACTTGGTGGCAATGGTGGCATCATATTACATTACCACGTTCGAATTCAGTGAGCTATATAGAACGACTCATTCTTTCAAAAATGTTTGTAAAGGCAGACTGCTTGGCTAGGTGCTTGATAGTATACACCTGTGGCAATGGGACTGAATTAAACACCTGAATACAATAAGATAGATAGATTTGGAGGGATGAAACCCTCTTTAATGGTCACACATGCAGAGCACACAGCACACAGTGACATTTGTTTTCTGCTTTTAACCCATCCTAGCAGGAGTCTAGTACTAGGAGCAGTGGGCAGCTATTGTACAGCGCCCGGGGAGCAATGGGAGTCGTCCAATATTTGTGTCTATATAGTTGTATATAAACCACCCATTTAACTGCAAAAAAGACAACCTATACAGTCTTTTGTGTCAGATAACCATAAAGCCATTCAGATTTAGTTTCCCTTCCTATGTCACATGCAAGCTCATTAGACTATCCACTAACAGCAGAACTACCTTTGCAGAGGCGCACCATTATTTTCTAGAAGGCCCATCGGTGAGGAGTATTATCAGGAGGGGGCTGATCTTCAAATCTTTAAGAAAGCATCAGAGAAGCAGAATTAAATTAGTCTTCGATCAACTGGGTATCCATTTGCTAATTCTGTAGATGTATTCAGTGTTACTTTCATGATTCTAGGTAAGCACACAGAACATGAATGTATTCTTAATGAATGCTTTTCACTGGGGCTGTGACTCACAACTATTTTCATAATAAATTCATACGTAAATTGTTTTTGCTCTGTCCATCCCAGTTTCTTACAGTCGAAGGGGATGATTGTCTTTGTTTTGTCAGGCCAAACAAAGATATTTAGTGAGATATGATACAACACAGAAAAGGAAGTTTATATTGGAGAGGCTGAAAACATTAAATTATTTATGGATTATCAGAAGAGTTGGAAAACATCTTTCTGTCAAACGACTAATTAATAAAGTTTAACTAATGGTTGCAGGTTTACATATAGGCGACCCGAGTACCCTGCTTCATCTTTAACTTAAACTAAGGATGAAATGAAGTAACTATTCCCTTCAATTAAATAAAACCGAAGAAAAGTTTCACATTTGTTTTGTCTTTTTAATAACCATCAGGCGAAACCCATATGACCATACATTTATGACAGGTATTCTTACAGTACACGACAGAACTCAGGGGGATCAGAGACGCTGGCACGGCTGCGCCTGACCACTGAAAAGTAAGACATTCATCGTCATTAGATTGTTCCATCTTTAACAGTTCACAAATGTATTCCGCGTTTGACTCGTATCAAACACGACAGTTTTCTTGATTACCTAGCAAATTCTAAAGACCTTGATAGAAACAGCAGAGTAGAAAAAAACATTGTATAACAAGCAGAAGAATTCCTGATTTGATCTTATTTCCTGTCAAGATGCAAGAAGTACAATATATTGCTTTCAGGTGCTCAACTCAAAATGGGTACCCCGACACATTCTGTACTGCAGTCCGCCACTTCACTCCTCCAATCATCTCCTGCCGTTCAAACACAGGCGCAAAGTCTCCAACCTGGGCTCAGACTATCTAATGTTACACCACAAGGGGAGCTGCCATTTTAAACAAGATACAGGAGCTAAAAGATGAACAATCACAAAGATAGGACCAACGAGAGCAGCCCCTCCTCAAAAGTGCAGTTTTCTGTCACTTATCATCAATGAAGTGTTTTCATGAAAACAGAATGACTACAAAAGAAACTAAAACTCTTCCTGTTCACAGAGTGCAGGCCTTCAGCCTAAAACACAGTATCCAGTCACTGCGGAACAGTTGAGGAGAGGACGTGATGAAGTACAAACGAGACAGGGAGGAGTATTAAAGATCCCATGTCATGCTTTTCCGGTTATTACCCGTCCCCTTGTGTGTTGTGAAGGTTTTTATGTAAACGGTCTGCAGAGTCAAAACCCCTCAAAGTACACCCTGTAGGGAGTAAAACTCTAACAGAAAATACCTCCCCAAAACGCCTCGTTGGAGATTTCTCATTTTCTTCCTGGGTATCGCTACGTAGGGGATACCCAGTAGCCACGCCCAGAGCTATGGCCGCACCCTCTGCCAGCCTTTCACGAAACAAAGCTTCCCAAACCTTTCAGCGATTCATGCCGGATATGTACAGCGTAGGGCACTGAAGAACAATGCTGTTCCTATTTTGTTTGGACCAGCGGGAGATTCGGGTACACAACCCAAAGTATTCATTGTTGTATTTATGATGTTTAAAACAAACAAGGTGTCTACCACGACTGTTTAAATGGCTAAACGTTTTTCGGGCTACTAAGTTGGGATCACGGATAAATGCTCTCCGCAGACCCATGCTCACAGCGTTATAAACCTTTTTCTTACTCAATATCAAGCCTGTGAGTGTTTGTGTGTGCGCTCAGGATGAGTTTCACTTGTTCTCGCTGTATCTGTATCGCTATCACGGAAGCCCTGTCTGCTCCTCACAGCAACGAACAGCTGCACGTCGCATGACCAATCGGAGCACACTGGGCTCACAGGGAGGGGGGGAGCTCCAACAAGCCGTTTAGGACAGAGAGAGAATACACATACTATACAGAGATGCTGTATGAGAAACCAATGTGAGTTTGGAAAATTGCACAGCATAAATCTATTTTAGTAGACCTCAACAATGGAATTATGATCAGTAGAAATGGCCATGACATGGGTCCTTTAAATTATTCCCGAACTGACATTTCACGATTATAAAAAAAAAAAAGCTGGAGGCGACACGGAGGCTGGACTTTAGTCACTAGATTAATGTCATTTAATTGGACCTTCACAATGATGTTGAATGATGTACCTCTTATAGTATTTAGAGCAGGGGTGTCCAAACGTTTTTCACCGAGGGCCACATACAGAAAAATATACGAAGGGCTGGGCCTCTCACTAGAGGTGAGGTATATTGCCTCATAAGTTCAGTTATAAGTTAGCGAAATCAATCAAATGGTAAATTCATTTATTTTGTTACAAAAATTGTGTGCAGCTCATCCCTTAAAACAGAAGCCTCAGATTGCTTATAATAAGAGGAAATATTAAGGGTCTATTTCAAACTGGTTATGTAAATAAGTTACTGGGCTTTTTTCTTATCAACTTAGATTTGTTAGAAAATGTTTCCAACTTTAAATCGACTGAATTTATTTGAAAAATTGGCTTATTAACACACAAATACTACTGTGTAATATATTTGTACATATAATTTTAAGAAGTACAATATAAGACCAGCAAAAGTTTGTGGGCCACTTTTTTAATTTGCCGAGGGCCGATTCAATATGGTCCGCGGGCCGCATTTGGCCCCCGGGCCGTAGTTTGGACATCCCTGATTTAGTGTATTGGCTATTAAATGTACAGTTACATATAAAAAGGCACATTGACAACATTATTGTGATAAAAATGCTCTAAAATCCAGATAATTTGTTTCCTTTGAATGTATAATGCTGTTTCAGGAGGGCCGCAGACTCAACAGACACGAGCCTGATGGTTTTTAAAACACGGACACACAACATGGCGTTCAGCAGGACAGAGTCCGACCGCTCACACAGTTTTCGGGAGAGTAAACTGCTATGTTGGTCCCGCAGGCCGAGAAATCTCAGGCCTAGTTTTTATAAAGGTTTTGGATTTGGAATATAATCAAAAACCAGCCATTATAACATTTAATTTAAATGTTTCTAATTTCAAGGATGTTCCTTGCTTGTCTTTATTACAGTGTCTTTCTCATCTGGATGCTTCAATTTTCACCTTTACTCCTAAACATAATTGTGGCTGTCCTAGTGCCCCCGTTACTATCTTTCTCTTTCGGTAATTTACTTCAAAGTGATTGTTAAATGTCATCTGGGAAACTTCAGAGAACATGTTCATAAATGCAGCCTTAAGTTGCCCGATACAGGTCGACATCACAGCGAGAGGTACCTAGGCAGACCTCTGGGTATAGAAGAGAATATAGGCCTGAGTGTTGCACACCTCCTCCACACTGCACACCTTCATCTCAGAGTCATTACAGTGGACCCAGAAACCTGAAAATACAAAGACAAAAAATGTTTAACATGAAGAAATGAAGACTTTGAATATGTATAGGTTGCGTGTGTTCTCTTCCTCACCTCCTTCCGTGTTGTAGCAGTATGCGGTGTAGTGCCCTGAGCCAAAGCCTTTCCCATGGTGCATAACAACAGCAGACAGATCGTAGGTGTAGCCTCCTCTGTGGACGGGGTGACCTGAGCCTGTGCAGCAGTACGGTTTGATGTTCAGAACCTGGTCGAAGGCCACATGGACGCCGATTTTCTCCCTATGGTTTCTCCCCGACCATCTGCCATACAACAGGGAAGAGTAAGCATCACGAGCACCATAGAGAACATTAAGCACTCTGATTACAGCTACAAAATAAAACGCATCAATAAACAAGACAGGGTCATGTCATTTCATTTGCAGTAATTATTATAAGAAAACCAGCCTGTGTAGACACTTACCTGAAGCGTTTGAGGTGCAGCCGTAGAACCTGAGGTAAACGGTAGATCAGAAGCTGCTTACGAGCCTCTGACAGAACTAAGGGTTTGTGGGATGTTTTCCGCCTTCTTTCTGACAAACCATGAAACAATGAGATGGTAAATTAATTCACTAATCCATTCAAATGCATATCCTTATAATAAGGTTTTGTTTTAGTTGTAAAGGTTACAAGAACAATCAAACATGGCATCCTTATAGTTCTTGTATATCAAAACTCTTCTGACCATGGTTGATGAAGATCAAAATAAAATACAAAAATATAATTGAATAAATAAAATAAAAACAGGTCATTCTTGTCTTTAAGTTACAATGCTCTGTTTAAGATTAAGGTGACATACTTCCTTAAAATATATCAGAGTTTGTGAAAAGACTATTTAGTACATTTTTTAATCAGTTTTAAAAAAAAGGTATATTCATGTCATTCTCACTCTGACACTTATGTCCTTATTTGCATAATTGTACTTACTGTTGCAGTGGTTGCAGGCATAGATGCTGCCTTCGAGAGCCTCCATCTCGGTAAACTTGGACAACATCTCAATGAGGGTGCAGCTGCGCTGGTAAGCTGTAGAGCCTGAGCTTTTGTCTATGCTGTGGTATCGCTCTGGAAACTCCAAAGACAAATCCCAAAATGGCTCCACTGTGTTAGACTTGTGCTTACAGGACAGACACGTCACCTAAAATACACAGCGAGAAGAGAAACAAGTGAGGACTCCAGTGGAAAATAGTCGTCATGTTTGGAAATTACATCAAGTCTTAAATAAGGGGATCTCTGAGAAAATACAATAAGCATTTTAAAAAGATCATGAAAAAAAGAAAGAAAAATAACCAGCATACGTAGCTCATATATCTTAGTGGAATACATTATTTGGTAATACAACTGCTCTAGGTTTTCTTAGGGATGGAGCTATCTGAAAGTCTTTTTTGAGTGATATAAAATAATAAATTATCCCTATCAAATTACATTGTTTCACTCTTTCATACTTATGGGTTTAAAGGCAGGTTTAGGACAAAATAATCATACTATGAAGTACGCGGTTACATATGTGATGTCTTACCTGGCTGAGTAGCTGCCCATGGAAGATGGTGTTAAGAACCTTTAGCACTTGCTTGGATAGTTTCCTCTTTGTGATGGGGATCACTATCCTGCGTTTGGAGCCCTCTGTGTCCAGCTCCTGCTGCACCTTGTCCAGCAGCTCGCACAGGAACTCCTGGGCGTCCTGCTGGTCGTAGCCCCGGAAAGCTGGAATGAGGTTCCACACCGAGTGCAGCATGGCGAATGGAGACACTAAGGACCACCGGCCTGACCACATGACCCTGAAAAGTGTGTGTAACTCATGGCACAGAGACATCTGCTGGCGGGTGGAGCAGCGAGGCTCCTTAGGCTGAACCAACTCTGAAGCCTGCGGGGTAGGAGGAGCACTTTCTTTTTTGCCAACGGGTAAATTCCAACTGCCGGCCTTACCTACGCGTCCCAGAGGGCTCCCATTTAGCGCTGCGGCCCCACTGCTGACTACACCCGTCACGGCCGTCATGCCCTGGGCCTGGTTGGTCTTGGCCAGCAGCTCCTCAGTCTCACACAGGTCCAAAGTGAGAAAACACTCCCTGAATTTCTGCAGGTGGCTCAGCACTTGCAATATTGAGTTCATGTAGCATGTGTTCCCCAGATTGCGCAGACCAGTGACACCTGGAGCAGGTCTCCGGCGGGTGACTGTGTGAGAGGAGTAGTACCTCCTCAGTTTAGCAGCTCTGCCATTCTGAGGAGTCTTACGGGACAGGGTAAGAAGGGAAGGCTTCTTGGAAGCAGGAGGTAGGCGTTCTGGAGGTTCGCGAAATTTGCGAGGAATGAGTGTGATGGCTGAACGTGGCGCCTGAGTAAGAAGCCTAGCACTCTTTCTAGGAGGGACACCGCCAAGCTCTTCCATGAGTCTCCTTTTAACCTCTTTTTTTTGTCTTCTAGCTTCCTCAAGTTTCTCTTCCCGCTCATTCTGCAGCTCCTGGTGTTTACCGATCCATGTCCGAAGCATCTTCCCTAGAAGTGCTTTCCTCCTGTGACGAGAGGCCAGCTGCATGGCGGGCTTTGGCCCAGTGTCTCCAACCCAGGGGGTGCAAACCCCCGCGGTCGCTGAACGTAGAGAGCGTCTCCCTGGGCTGCGCACTGTGGAGAGCGCCCCTCTGAGGAGTTTGAGGTCTCCCTCTGCGTTGTCATTGAGTACATAGTCTCCACAGGCAAAACAGAACACATCTAGCTCACGCACCTCCATAACCAGTGGGTGGTGTGACTCCTGAAAGTGTTTGAGCGAGTGCTCCTCCATGAAGCGTCCACAGGCCACGTGGGAGCACTTGAGGCAGGCCCACACTGAATCCGTGGTGCTGCAGTCCACACACTGCCATTTCTGTGGGTTGAGGACAGAATGGTCATGGCCCAGGCGAAGGCGCCCCACGTGCTTACAACGATCCATCTCTTCTGATACACATGTGGCCTCAGTGAAAGGACACACGTCCTGTAACCATGCAGCACCTCATCCTGAGGTAAGAGAAAACAAAGTTAGATTACGTTTAAACATACTGAAAGGACTCACGCACCACTTATTATGGTGTCTTAATTCAAGGTCCATTCTTTTTTCCTCGTTTTTTCAAACTCTAATTTCCAGACTTCTCTGCAAACCATATTTGACATCTCATTACAAATAGCTAGATGTTTATTATTTAAATAAAATGGTTTGTTTTTTGTCCTTGAATACAATTGATGAAATATGAAATGAATGAGCATACATGCACTTTAATGCACAAAAACAAAATGAAGAGGCTTATACTTACTGTAAAATAGTTTGCCTGATCAGGCGTGGATCAATACATCAAAAATATTTGCAGGAAACTCAAAAGCAACTTTCAGCTTGACCACCCATGTCCACCGTCACCACCTGCACCGACAGTATCATTCTGAGACAAAGGGAGAAAGGACATTAGTAGTGCATAGTCGCATCAGGAGTGATAAATGACATCAACACGTTTCTCTTTTGCGATCAGATGTTTAATTAAACAATTATATAATGCAACAAAACTAAGCCTATCAATAAGCAAATAATTAGAAATGAGGCATTTTCTGAAACCACTGGTATGAAAATAAAAAACCTAGACACCTGCTAAACTCAACTAAAAAAGTATTCAATAACACACATTTTAAAAAGGGTATCCACTAATACATCATTTGCAATAATAAAAACAACGGTTTAAGTTTACAATGCCTTTCAAATGGTTGGTCTTCTAATGTGAATGTCTCCAAAATGTCAGTTTTGAAAATCAAGTATTCACAAACATTCAATAATTCGCTTAATTAATTCAAAACAAAAGAGAGGGAGTTAGTTTATTTTGATTCTGCGGTAATATGCAAACAGCATAAACACTATGCTGAGTGCAACACTTTTTATTCTAGCGGCCCAATGGCTAGTGAATAGTCCAATTTTACCAGCCACTCAATAGATAACCATTTTTGTGGCTGGTGAGGGATGCAAATGTACAAGCCAAATGCCAATGTTACCAGCATTTGGCTGGTAAATTGTGTCATTTATGTTCTCTAAATAATATGTAAAAAACACTTGGAACAGATGGTTTCTTACAATATATTTCTTCTCTTAACTAGACAATGTTTCAGTTTTGTTGTGACTATACAGAGACGTTGTGCTGCATGGTACAACATTGTTAATGTAGGCATGTAACTAACGACCATTAAGATATGTCATGCTATTCAAATACACTTGACCTGACAAGATTGACAATACAGATCATTTTAAAGCTTTGGAGTTCAAATAACTCTGAGAATAGTTGTAATGGTAAAAATGCTGCATATGAGTTTTCCTATGCTGGTAATGATCAAGTCTGATGGTCATTGACAGTATGCTAAAACACAATATATTGTGCTAATTTACATAAAGACAATGTTTAAAACTTCAATAGATAATTCTTAAGACTGCCAAACGTATTGACATAAATGTGGACTTGAGGGGGCTGGCTGTCTGTCCATTTAAATACGTGGTTAATCCATGTAATTGTCTCACTCCCCGGTACCAGCGCTGTGCTACACCATTCTTCTCGCTTTTCTCTTTGTGTAAATAATCCGTTACTTTTAAGACATTTTTAACGAAAAGACACCATTAACTTGCAAGCCTGAGCAAATGGTTTCTTGTTGGTGGCATACCCAAATCCGGCTATGTGTTGCTATTGACACAGTTGTATTAGAAGAGTACATTAACGCATGTGACGGTGATATTCACAAATGTTACAATATGCAATCTGTAAATCTGTCCGGGATTTAAAGTCTGTTTTCTGGAGCAGGCTGGCAGTCTCTTCCCACCATGCTAAGCTACACTACCATCCCCATATGGAGGCAGAACAAAGAGCAGTCAGGGAGCCTCTCTCCAGGAACATCCAACAACTTTGTTAGTCGGAGGCAGCTCAGCCAGCCATAAGTTAGCTATCACCGCTAGCCACGGCAGCTCTGCACAGCCCTAGCCTTGTCTAGCCTTTTGCTCTCACCTAGTATGCATTTTTGGTTAACACAGATGATTCGTATGGCATCAAGTAGCTAACATGTTATGTTATTAGCTTGAAATAGTAGCTAGCGTTAGCTGCACGGTTAGCGCGTTGCCAAGGACAATCGAAGTTAACCTAACGGCTGTTGTCGCTAACGTTAACTAAGTATTACCACATTAACAGCTTAGCTCGCTAGCGGACTGCATCGTTAACCGTTTGGAAACTCCCCGGTGACTTTCATCACAGAAAGCCGGTTAATGGAGTCTAATTTATCGCCGGGCCTCGTCTGTGTTCATTACTACATTAGTAACACCTGATAACGGAAAAAGCTGGGTAACGTTACCATCGCCAACATACATCCATCCCGTACACTGAGAGCTGGTTGTTGTCCTCCTCACAGATTGAACAGCAGAGCCCAGACCCGGCTGCTCTCATTGGACCGGGGCTCAGCGGCAGCCCGGCTCTCATTGGCGGAAGGGCTGAACAACAGGCAGCACGGTGGACCGTCCTCCCACCGAGGCCACATGCCATGGAACAATAACCGAGGCTGGACCCACCGCACACCGGGCAGAGATGAAGACTGCCCCTGAGCCCAATGTCCTCGAAAGACCCGTGTTCGCCATGTGTCAGCTGGTGCGTGGTAATCCTATAATGCATTAGGGGAGGTGTAGCTTTTAAGCACAGTATTATTGCTGAATCGTGAGTTACACCTGTCAGGTTCAAGGGAGTTTATTACATCTTTATTTTTATCCATCACTCTATACATGTTTTTAGTGGTAGCATATTGCTTTTTTTATAGCAAATGTGCTTGCCTGTTTTTCTATCGTCATAATTGCTTTTATTATTGTGTTGTAGTTTGCTTGTCTGATGTTTTGCCTTTGATTTGTACTTTTTTATAATGTAATGTTAACTTGTGTCAACACCTTTTAGCCGTTGGAAGCAGCTATTGGGAATCCAAAATAAAACATATAGACTTAAGTTCGCCTAAACATGGGTGTATAAAGAGAAACTCTAATCCTGTAAATGTGATTCATGTTAACACAGGGTGAAAGTGGTGCCAAAATGTAATCCAGCACTGCCCTGCTGTTTAAAAAAAAATGCACTGGGTGTGGACGGTTCTCAGACTATCATATTTTCCACAATGTGAAAAAACACATTTTTTTACTGGCTTGTTTTAATACACCATTCTGACATTGAAAAAATGAAAAGTTGTTTTCTATAAACTTTCAGACCCATTATTCAATCCTTTGTAACAAACCAGGGACGTCTCTTGTGTGTTTGTTTCACCTTTTTCTGATTATTTTATTCATACTAAGCAATACTCACAGCAGGCACTTTGACCTTCCTTAACACCAGTCGTGGAGGTAATATTTAGATAGCTTACAGTAGGAAAAGGTGTAAATAATAACATTTTGGCTCAATTAAATACAGCCCTTATCCTTATTCACTGAGAAACTCGAATAGAACAGAGACATTGTTAGTGTAATCTGTAACAGATGTGTATTGTGAATACAGGAATATGCATTGTTTTGTCACCTTTAAGTCTCTTTAATACAAAATGCATTCATAAAATAAGAAGGTTCAATGCATTGAACCTCCAGAGATGGAAATAAAAAAATCCCAGGCTTTATAAAAAAAATGCCAAAAGTACATGCCGGTCCAGGGGGACAGAATTAAAGCAACATCAATACAAATATACAAAAAAGTTCTCTCCATTGCCATTGACCACTCAACGCACATTACTTCCTGGCATTTGCATTTTACGAAGTTTGTTGAACAACTCCAAGTACTGAGTCATGGTGTCAACGCAGTCTGATGGGGCGAAGAGTCCTTCAGGCTTGGCAGCAAACACAGACGGCAGTTCGGGGACGCTGGGACCAAGAAAGGACTGCATGAACTCTTTTGTGAGATTCCAGCATTCCCCTGGAACCACACAGGGGCAGTACTCCACCTGAAGAAACACTCAAAGAGTTAGCGCATTCTCAGCAGGAGAATATTATGCTTCCACTATTACTACTTTTCATTTATCTACATACCTCAACTGATATCCCTCTGGCGCTGGAGCTCATTGTTACCGTGCCAACCTTTATCAAGAAATCACAGTAGCGGTATCTAGATCCACGACACTCCACCTTATGCGCCTTGGCATTTTGGAAGTGACTTTTTAGCTTCACCATGAGAACGTCAAAGTTTGCATCTGCTATCAGGCAGGGTCCACCTTCAAACAGACCCATGCAGCTCAGGGGAGTTTCAGAGTTGTGCATCACGTATAAGAGCTTGGAGGGCTGACCTGTAACAGACGGACAAGAATGACTGTCAGAAGTATTATTTATTTAAGTGCATTTCTTGTTTTCTGCATGCATTTCATCTTTTTAGATACTTATTTTGTGGCGGTAATACTTCATTATTATTATTATTATTATTATGTCAATAATATGATATAGGACATTTTAATAAAGTGAAAGGAGTAATACCACAAGTAGAAAGTATTTCTCTACTTCTTACTATATTTTAAAAGTCCTGCATTCAAAATATTAAATCAAAGGATCCAAACAATATTATGTTATATTGTTGAACAGTAATTATTGATGCATTTGTGTTCTTCATTTTAATGTTGCAGCTGGCTAAGGAGGAGCTCAAGTTTTATACTGAATACTGCCAGAAAATGCAGTACTAGTAACTAAAGATTGATAAATAAATTATTATATATCATGAACATGTTTACCAATGTAATTCCAAGTTTGTAATCTAATTAACAACCATGGTTATAGTCACCTTAAAGGGGGTTACACTCATCACACGCCTGAAATATTCAAAATGATTGTTGAATGGAAAACCTATGAATAAAACGTATAGCTTCAAATATTACCGCTGACATTTCCTGTTGGATGGTACGTCTCACAGTCCACCCAGAAGCTACCCTGCTTCACAGCACCCAGCTGCTCCAGCTTCCTGTGCACGATGTCCACAGACTGCTGCACGCTCTTCCCCTCTGCCACGGGCACCTGGCACACACTGCAGGACGAACAAACACCACATTACGGGAGAAAACAAGAGCGTTAACTGAAAGGGCCTGAGAAACAAAGTCCCTCCTCCGTAAGATCTCTTATGTGGATGTAATGTTGTCAGAAATGGTTTCGCAGAGCATCGTTTGAATGGAAGTGACCGAAGCAGCGCTGCAAAGTGCAAACATATGCGCGATGGTTAAGGCCGACACAAGGAAGACAAAGATAATTGGACATTACGCAAATAATGTTTAAATCATTGTTAATATTTTGAATATTGCTGTAACCATAAAGTTATCAACTCACCAAGTGACTCCCATTGATGTTTTTCCTCCTCTTTTTTTGGCATTCGGTGAATAACTTCCGGGTGAAAAGTCAGTCTTCCGGCAAAGGTATATCAGTAATAGTAAAGTAAATCAGTAATAATAATATTTTAAACAGCAAAAAATAAAGATATTCTATTGAAAAAATGTATATGCTACTTTAAATAAAAAATAGTTATTTGTCGGCAGATTAAACGTATGACTTTTATCAATATCTCAGTGAAATATGATATACATTTTTAAAGATACCAATTTTTAAACGTACCTAATAACGATTCAACAGCTCAAAAAAATATAACTAACTTTTAAAAATCTGTTTTATAAAGTTTCAGGAAGAAAAAAACAACTAACATTAAATTCTTGCTGGGTTAAAGAAGTACGTGACGTAAAATACGTCACATCCTTTTTGTAATGGACATCCGCACGTGTTGAACGAGTAGCTGTTTACAGCACAGTACTTGTTAATTCTTAACCAAAAGAACATAATATAGCTACATCTTCGGTTAGAAACAGCGATGCCAAAAGTGAAACGATCTGCGGGCACAGGAGGAGGTGAGAAGAGCGGAGGATCCATGCCGCTGGCTGACCAGATCCTGCAGGGGGACACCATGCGAGCCCGAGGCCGAGTGAAGAGCAGAGATAGCCGGGCAGAAAACGAAGACACGTACGTTGACGAGCGTCTTTCCCGGAAAATCTTACAACAGGCTCGGATCCAACAAGAGGAGCTTCAGACGGAGTATGGCCTGGCACCAGAGAAGAAGAAAACACCAGTCACTGTTCTCGGTAATGTTGGAGGTATGTATGCCCTATGAACTGATTCTGAAAAGTTAGGTTCAACATGAAACTAAACATGACGAAAGTCTTTCTCTGGTCTGCATCCTCTTAACAATTGTATGTTTTGAGCTGTACTGTACTGTACCCAATATACAAGCTGTTAATAAACTTTTCAATCAATCAATCAATCAAACTCCTTAAATGTACTAATGTATCAGGGCTATAGCTATAGTTATATACTAATAATAATCATAAATTACATATATTTTAGTGCTTTTCTATGTGCTCAAATGGCTTTACAATACGATAGACATTTAACATTGAATATTGTGGACAATACAACCCACAGACATATGTTGAACATAAACACACTACACAGAATTGTTAGAGGAAAGTTTTTTTGACGGAACCTTAATAAATTGGGAATATTTGAATATTTTTGATCATAGGAAAAACATCAGACAAATCCATACCAGAGTGTTGGAATACATTTGTAACAAGTACAAATTCTTCAGTTAGTGGGAATGCTGATACCACATTCCAACTATCTGTTCTTCTACGCACGAAATTCTTTATTGTTATTCCGCCGGGTTATTTTGTCCGTTTTCTTCTCCCACATTCTACATCGCAGAAACTCTGTTCAAATATCAAAATGTTCAGCTCGATCGGGAATCGATTGCTTCTACTTTTCTCATTCATAACTTTTATAATTTCCTAGATATATCCCATAATTCATCACATTTTTAACATGGAAGTCAATGGAGAAACTCTTCAGACTTGAAAAATCTTCATGCGACTTCAACTGCTAACTGTTCCTTCATACTTTCACTCAGAAACCTCATTCCAACTTTAAAATGTTACATCTTTCTGACATTATTCATATTAAACAACTTTTAAATCCGATTCATACTTTTAGAAATATTAAACATTGTTCAGACCTTGGTAAAGAGGCCTTCTTCAGATTGTAACATTAGTGTGTATTGCGCAGCTCGTTAAGGCTAGAGTGTGTGATGTCACAGCTAGAGTGGATGACAGCTTGAAATTCGCCTTCATATATATTTTTTAAACCTGCCATAATTCCAAAACCCTACAATCCTGAGACCAGTGGTGTTTTTATATGTACAAAAGTGGTGGGGCACAAACAAATTAGATGTCTATATATAAGCTTCTGCAGTGAGGTTCATGGCTGGTGAGGCACTGGCACTGACTCTTCAGGTTTATAAATATTATATCTTGACCTAAATGAAAATATGATATTATTTTCAAAAGCTTTTTTTGTCTGATGCTTTGATTAATTTTAAACAGACAGTTCAACAAAAGGATACCCAACATTTTTAATTTTATCATTTAAATATTGAATTGTTCTCTCTTAGTAAGATCCCATTTTCAATAAAATTGCGGTCTTGACTTGAAGATGAAGTCCATTTGCCTATCCTTCTGGACAAAAATCTCGATTACTTTTTTGTAAAAGTCCTCCTAATCGATACATTTATGATTAGAAAATTATAAAAGTAGGGTAGACATGTGGATATTATCCGGCTGAACAAAACGTGCATTTATCTAACAGGTTCGTTCCACAGACCTTCCCACAGATCTTATTTTGAGCTATTTTCCTATGGAGAAATCTCATTGCTTTTTTGTGGAGGGAACCCATGCGCAGCGTCTCTCGTCTCCTCTTCACACACCACACTTTTCGCACACGTACTTACAGCCAATCAGCCCTGAATTATGTGAGATGACGTATGGTGGGGATGGCAGCTCAGTGCCCCTATGGTCATTATTTTTTTGCCACACACATTAAATAGGACAATGCGCAGTGTAGTTTTTACAGTCACCGCTCACTTAGACAGGGAGAGGGAGGGGCATGATCAAGTTTTGTCCCACATGGCTCTAAACAGCTCAATAGGCACACACTGTAGACACTAATTAGAAGAACACAGACTAAAACAGCAATGTACAGATGAATCAGATGATTAAACATGATCTTAAAATATATTTTTAATTTTCTTTTTTGCATTTTGTTGTAATCATTATTTTAATACTTTCTGATGACACTAGGTGGGGCTGTGCCCCTCCTGCCCCTAATGACCAGTCGCTACTGCCTGAGACATCATTTTTCATGAGACGTAGGAAAACATCTCGTAGCTTGAAAAATGTAAATAAATTAAGCAAAATAATTAAAGGGGACCTATCATGCAAAATGCACTCTTGAACGTCTTTTACACATGACTATGTGTCCCCGGTAGTGTTGTCACGATACCAACATTTTGGTTTCGATACCAAGTCAAGAATTGCGATTCCGATTCTTTTTCGATACTTTTCCTAAAAAAAGGGAAACAGTCTTAAATGTAATTATTGTGCTTTATTTCACACCATAACCATAACACAAACTTTTAAACGATGAGAACAATAAACAAAATAAATGACAAGAATTCGTATTAAATCAAATTAAGCATCATCTCAAACAAATGTTTTGTTTTATAAAATATAATTTTTTTAATATTTTATTAACATGTAATAGTACAGTACTATAAATAATTATTGACAAAATGTATATTGCAGATGTTAGCCACATTGGTAAGTTAGCTAAAAAGATAGCCATATTAGACAGTTATCATTGCCATTAATTGCCTCTTCAAACTACGAAAACGTTCGTTTGTCACTAAATAAATTACACTTGTTTGACTTAGATTTGAGGGCATGGGCTTGAGCATGATGTAATTATGTTATCTATCACATTCGCTAACCTGTCTGTCTTTAAATTCTTTAAACAGCTCTGGATTCCAGTCGGAGGGTGCTTAGCCAAGTCTGATGTGTTGGCTCCCTTGGTTTGCAGGGATCTAAAACATTTCTCACAGACAGGCCTCGTAGTGTCCGTAGGCTTGCCCTCACTGTCAGAGATATAGCTCAAATACTTCCAAATTTCGCTTCTGGCATCTTTTTTGTCAACAAGCCGAGGCACAGCTGCAGTTGCACTCCCACTTGCAGCCATGCTTCTCGTTTTCTCACATGCTCTGGCAGCTAGAGCGTGGCCGCGTGCACGGGGGAGGGACTTAGAAAGTGCTTGAGAGGGAGTTTAGGGAGTGGAAGCAGAGCGCTGAACACACACGGCTCTTATTAAAACGGCGCTTTCTCACCGGAGTACTTTTCCCCGTCATTCTTAAAGTACCGATACTAATGAAACGGAGGAATCGTACCGTTTTTAACGGCAGGGTATCGCGGTACCTTTCAAGTATCGGTACACCGTGCAACACTAGTCCCCGGTGTGTCATGGAACTCACCAAGTGTCATAAAATACAACCCTCTCTCTTTTCCTCTATACCCAAATCTCTAAAAACGGGGCTGCAACGGATCTGATACAGACTGATCCAGATTTGAATTATTTTCTACATCACAAAAGTGGTGCTCCGCTTAGTGGTCAATTCTCCACCTATCAGGGGAATGAGAGGTTGGGCCACGGCCGGACATTGCCGCTCGAAAACGCTAGAGACGCTGTAGTACATATGCCAGGCCTGTAAGTGGCGCTGTAGTCTGCCACAAAAGCAGCGAAGAAGACTTCCCTTGCATGGTTGCCCTTCTGTTTATTCTCCGCTGTGGCTCTTTTTCTCCTGAAAACTCATCTCTTTTGACTCCACTTCGAGCAATAGAACTATTAACAAAGCACTTATATACTAATAAAGGACTGGCTTACCTAAAGCCAGTTGAGTAGCACTTGAAATGTTTTTGCTCTATGAAACCTGATGTACTTATATGATTCTGTTTTCTTCAAGTTTGTATTTTGTTGGTCGAATGCACTCATTGTAAGTCGCTTTGGATAAAAGCGTCAGCTAAATACAATGTAATGTAATATTATCCCGCTTATTACATGGCCACATTCTCAACAAAGTAACGATATGACTCCCAATATTAATTGAAATGCTTTTATGGATTTAGAAAATGATTTTATTGATTTAAAAAATAGTTGTATTGATTTAAATTGACATGCATCCGCTAAGAAAAATAGTCCGTTGTTACTGTTTGAACTAACGTAGCAATGGCAGGAACTGCTTCGATAGCGTTTTTGAGGAGCTTTTTCATTACAGATTTGAAAACATCGTTGCTTGCTTTAAAAGTAGCACAATTCATTCTGTCAAACCTTGGAAAGTATCTAGATATCCCTGCCCTAATGCCAAAGGAACTGGCAATTGAATATGTGTCGCCGTTTGATGTCTATGTATGGACCGCTGCGTAAAAAGGAGGGTTTCTGCCCCGTTACTTCTCTTCTTACTTCTATAAGAATAAAACACGGAGGACTGAGATCTCTTTTTCTCCCCCTCTTCTGACAGCCCAACAGCTGATCTCAAAGCACACTCCCCTCTCCTGCAGGGGGGCGTGGTCAGCTGCAGCTCACAGAATCAGCCCTCTGCAAAACAGGGCTAGAAAAAGCAAATGGAGCGAAATGAGGCATGGCTAAAATGCAGGATCTGTTTGGTATTTTGAAAAAAAAATTATATTTATATTCTTTATATAAGTATGGCCCTACAATATATTGTTCAAATATAACATGATATGTCCCCTTTAAACAAAATGCCTCTTGAGGGCGTGAAGTGACACAAACTTTCAACATGTCTCCATTGAGGCCCATTGTAAATTCAAGCTGATTTTTCCTCAGCAGCAGCCGCACACCTTTAGTTAATCTGCCAAAAAGGCCACATTATTGACCCGAAAGTACACAAAAAGCACACTTCAGATGCTCAGGGTCCTTGAGATGCTTCACACGTTGAAATTTCACTTACGGTTCTTCAACAAAACATTCACATGTAAGAGGTTTATCTCTCTTTCAGAACAATGGAAAGGCTCTCACTGATTACTGCACATCACCATGGAAACCTTTGATCTCTGGGCTCAAGCACAGGTGTTTCATAACGTCATTAGCTCAAACATAAACAGCTGTGTCATGGAAGATGATCAGGGGTAGACATTAAGGGTAAAATGCCACTGGCCCTCCGGACCGGTGGAATTGTATTATCACTGGCCCCACCATTGTAACCACTGGCCCGGAGCATTCATCCAAAAAAAATCGACTAATAATGAAGAAAATTAACACATTTGTTGCAATAGTAATTTATGCACTAACTACATTACTACTCGTACTACAACATTTGAATCATCAGTTCTTCCTCATTTTCCTCAATTGTTCATTTGGTTTATTAAAATAATGATATTGTGGTCATTGTTAAAAAATGTCTGCTATTATTATGAGTATTATTGCATAATGCGCTTTCTGCCTTCCTGTCATTAGGAGTTAGAAATGTAATAGATTAGAACCTTCATTATCTTAAACTGCTGGGACATTTCCATACAGCCAATACCTTTATATTTTCTTCTCTTCACTTACTTGTCAGCATAGGTCGGCATTGATGTACAGAGCCGACAGAAGACCTTGTTTATATTGGCATTATATTGAGAAGTGCAGTGACGCGTCCTAAAACCAGGAAGTAAGCTGCTGGTTCCCTCGACAAAAAGCAATGGGATTCTCCACAGGGTTTTGGAAAATACCTGGAAATAAGGTCTGTGGAAAACAAACCTGTTTGATAAATGCACATTTTGTTCAGCCTGATAATCTCCACATGTCTACCCTACTTTTATAATTTTCGAATCATAAATCTAATCGATAGATTATAAAAGGGTTTTAGGACGCGTCACTGCACCACTAGAAGCCAACTCCATCGATCAAGCTGGCTGAAACTTTCTCTCCCTCTTCTTCTCATGCTCCCTGTCACTCTCCTTTAACTCCTCCGGTGACTTTCTTTGATTAGAAGATAGTTTTTTGCCCGGCGCTTGGCCGGTTACCGCTGGTATTAAAAACATTTTGGCGAATGGTTAAGTGGCGCGATAGTCTGTAGTGAAGAAGGAGCGCGCTCACGGGAGCCTGCTCGCGCTGCGCTCCGCAGCAAACAGCTGTTTATTTTTTTAAAGCAATATTTTAAGTGGAAAGTACGTTATGCTGGCCCGGGGTGTCTAAATAGTGCTTCCGAGCCAGGCGGGCCATTTATAATGTCGAGCCCTGATGATGATGATGTCATAACTCCAACTGACATGCTCAGAACGCCACAAAACATCACATGATGGTTAACACTGGCCCTGAGGAGCTCAACATCAAATCTGATGTTACGTAATGTGGTGTTACTATGGCAACGCGTCCCTCGCCATAAAACACGATGTCGCTGTAACTCCAATGGACATGGTCCAATCGTCCCCCAATCTTCACTTGTATATCACCGGTCCATGCCTCAACAGCTCTACGCCAAATCTGAGATCTCACCATATGCAGTTTCCATGGAAATGCATCCCTCGCCATAAAACACGATGTCGCTGTAACTCCAATGGACACGGTCCGATCGTCCCCCAATCTTCACTTGTATATCACCGGTCCATGCCTCAACAGCTCTACGCCAAATCTGAGATCTCACCATAGGCTGTTTACATTGAAACGCCTCCCTCGCCAAACAACACGATGTTGTCGTAACTCCTATGCAAATGGTCAAAACAGCACCAGACTTCAAATAATGTTTAATGGTCCAGCCCTCAACAGCTCTGTCAGTTATGGGGTGTCATCATATGCCGTTTCCATGGAAACGTATCCCTCGCCATAAAACATGATGTTGTCGTAACTCATATGAAAATGGTCAAAACACCACCAGACTTCAGATGACAGTTAATGGTCCAGCCCTCAACATGTCTATGTGCCATGAGTGAGTTTTCCCTCAAAAAATGTTGCCACGGCAACTAGGGGTGTAACGGTATACGTATTCGTACCGAAGATATTCAGTATGGGCCCTTCGGTTCGGTACACATGTGTACCGAAGTGTACCACAGATATAACGTTAAACGTAAAAGATTGTGAACGTGAACAACTTTTTGGAAGTAATCTCAGGTGCTGCGTCGCAGCGTTCAGTGTAATTTGCTCACATTGGGTTCAACGCGTCATAGAGCGACCAAGTCATTTCATTGGAGGAGAAGCATACTATGAGAGCTGGTCACAGGGATGCATACAAATTTAGTCAGTAATTTGAGGAAATGGCAAACGCAGATACAGTTGAGCTCGAAAATCCTCAAGCAACATTTTGGTTTCGCAGTTACCTACAAGGATGACGGACAAAGACAGGTGGACCGAACCAAAGCTTTTTGTCGGCATTGTTCAACTGAAATTGGTTACGCGGCTGGCAATACATCAAACTTGCACACTCGTTTGAAAAGGCATCACCCGAACGTGAATATCACCGGTACCAAAAGAAAAATGACTGTGCAAACCCAACTCCCACTAGCATTTAAGCCTCCAACACTCGCAAAAAGTTCAGACAGAGCCATAACAAACACCAAATATCCTTATGTTGCCATGTTAGCAAAGCGCTACATGGCTGTATCTGCTACCTCTGTCCCTAGCGAGAGGGTGTTCTCCACAGCAGGAGACATTGTTAGTGCCAGCAGATCTGCCCTTTCGGCAATCAATGTGGACAAGTACATTTTTCTTTAAAAAAAAACATGAAAATACAATGACAAGCCTAATGTCAAGCTGGCTGCTTAGGTGAGTACCAGTACAGTAAAGTTCAAATACAGATTATTTCAGTTCATCGAAATGCTGCGCCTTAATGTTTATTTTATTATATTCTGAATACATTATTCACAGTTTAATAATAATTAAAAATCCCTAAAAAATATTTTATGTTTTGTGATCATTTCTTCTGCTGTACCGAAAACGTACTGAACCTTGACCTAAAAACCGAGGTACGTACCAAACCTAAATGTTTGTGAACCGTTACACCCCTAATGGCAACGCATCCCTCGCCGTAAAACACGATATTGCTATAACTCCTATGAAAATTGTCAAAAAGTGCTCAAACTTCACATGTGTGCCAACAGTCCAGCCCGCTAAGGGATGGGTATTGTTAAGGTTTTAACGGTACTACTACTTTTATCGATACCGCTTATCAATCCGGTCTTTTAACAGTACTTTTTATCGGTTATCTTGGAGAAAAAAATAAGATGAACAAAACTAACATTGCTTTTTATTTAAATTAAATACATAATATTTCACTAACACTTAATGTGGAGAAAGAGATGTCCTGTATGGGTTGATTGTGCGTTGATCTGTTGGTAATGCCTCGGGGTTCTGGTGGGCATGTAAACAAATGCATAATGCTGCACTATACTTTGTGGACACTATACATCCAGTTGCATAGCGACACTTATTGTTTAGGTGTCTTTTTAATAAGCAGGTAGTCATATCATTATCTAGAACTAGCTGGATCTGATCGATATAGACACGAGTGAAGTCTAATCTGACGGGAGAGATCAGCTGCTGCTGACGAGTCGACACGCAGCTCTGCATGATCACCTGCAGCGGTGAGCGGACAAAACACACACTTCAGGTTAGAATATCACACATAGCTATTTTAATTACCTCTCAAACTACCTAAACTAGTTATAGAAATGTTTAGTTTCACTGTCGGGTCACTCATTACTGGATCCGCGAGCTGCATGATACTGGCATAATAGATTGCCCGATCGGGCAACCAGCAGGTGAGGCTTCATTGCCCGATCGGGCAACCAGCAGGTGAGGCTTCATTGCCCGATCGGGCAACCAGCAGGTGAGGCTTCATTGCCCGATCGGGCAACCAGCAGGTGAGGCTTCATTGCCCGAGCTAAATACTAGATGGCCATCGGGCAGTCGTTAATGTCGAACCCTGTAACTCAGTTACATCATCAACCCATGTTTGTATAAGGAGGCGTGTGGTGTAGTGCAGTGGTTCCCAACCTGGGAGGCGCTTCTTTTTTTCTTTTCTTTTTCTTTTTCTTTTACATATAATTGTAAGGCAATACGTGATACTCACTAAAAGCCTTGTCTCTACATTACAATAAAATATAAAAAATAATTTACTAATTAATTTTAATAAAATTCAAGTTAGTATTAAAGGCATAAAAAGACAGAAATGTATAATTCTTTCTTTAATATAAATGTTTCTTCTGCCCGTAAAGTGTCCAAACCAGGCTTTTCTGGATAAGCGCATTTTTAAAACAGTCATTGTCCATGCCGGTTTCAGTTGGATTATTTGTCACAGTTGCTCCAATCAGATCGGTCTCCTCCATTCTGTAGATTATTTACGACTTTTGAATCCACAAACACATCGGCAAAATCCGGCTTACTTTGAGCATGTGTCTTAAACAGTTTAATCCCTTTGTGAATTGTTTCCACTTGCGCCGTCCTTTAATTTCTTCATACAGCGGGAATCCAAATAAATTAATCCTGAGTCCAATAACCATCAAAGTCACTCCAATAGTGCTCCTTAATTACGCTTTCATCCTCCTTTATTTATTTAGATAGATCTTTATTTGTCATTGTACAGGTACAACGAAATTACAATAAACTCAAGGTGCCAACACGCAACAACAAGAATATAAAAACAACAAGACACGCTAAAAGCAATAAATGGGATTTAAAAAAGACATGATAGGGAATATGTACATAAATAAATTATAAATAAATTAAATTGCACGATTCCCCTCGTATTGCAAGGAAGGCTTATATAATTTAAATATTAGCAGCGTTTAGTGCACATATGGCCCTGGGGAAAAAAACTGAACCTGAGTCTGTTTGTCCGGGAAGACATGGTACGGAAGAGCCTGCCTGAGCGCAGCCGTACGAAGTGCTCGTTACCCGGGTGGTGTGGATCCTTGAGGATTTTGACTGCCTTCTTAAGGCAACGAGAGCCGTACAGTACCTCCAGGGAGGGGAGGGGCCAACTGATGATCTTCTGGGCCGAGTTGATGATCCTTTGGAGCGCACCCCTCTCTGCGGCTGTGCAGCTGAGGAACCACACGCAGATGCAGTAGGTGAGAATGCTTTCCACGGCGCAGCGGTAGAAGGACACAAGCAGATCCTATCTGAGGTGGTAATTCCTGAGTATTCTCAGGAAGTAGAGTCTCTGCTTTGCCTTCTTGACGGTTGCCGTGGTGTTGGTCCTCCAGGACAGGTCCTCCGCCAGGTGAACGCCCAGGAATTTGATCACTGAGACTCTCTCCACACAGCCTCCATCAATGTACAGGGGCTGCATGTCGGTCTTCTTCCTCCTAAAGTCAATGATCATTTCCTGGGTTTTCAGCTTGTTCAGCTGCAGGTTGTTTACTTTGCACAACGCTAGCAGTTGCTCCACCTCTTCCATGTACGCGGTCTCGTCACCCCCTGAGATGCAGCCCACTACGGTGGTATCATCTGCGAACTTTATGATGGAGTTGCTGGTGTGGGCGGGGACGAGATCATAGGTGTAGAGAGCGTATAGTAAGGGGCTCAGCACGCAGCCCTGTGGTGATCCGGTGCTGAGACTGAGGGACGTGGAGGTGTGGGTGCCAATCCTCACTCTCTGGGGGCGATCAGACAGGAAGTTCTTAATCCATAGACACAAGGAATGGGATACACCCAGGACTGATAGCTTGGTCACCAGTCTGTCAGGGAGGATGGTATTAAATGCAGAGCTGAAGTCCACGAAGAGCATCCGTGCGTAGCTCCCCCTACTCTCCAGGTGAGACAGGGTAGAGTGGAGAGCTGTGGCGATGGCGTCCTCCGTGGACCTGTTGGCCCTGTAGGCGAACTGGTGGGGGTCCAGACCGGGAAGGAGGGATGAGATGATGTGGGGACGGACCACCTTCTCAAAAACTTTAGCGGGGGTGGAGGTGAGTGCCACTGGACGGTAGACATTTAGGCAGCCGATGTTGTTCTTTTTCGGCACCGGGATGATTGTGGATGTTTTCAGGCAGGATGGGACGATGGCCTGGGACAGGGACTGGTTGAAGATCTTGGTGAAGATCCCCGCCAGCTGGTCAGCGCAGTCTCTCAGCACCCGTCCCAAGACTCCGTCCGGCCCCGCTGCTTTCCTCGGGTTCACTGCCTTCAGTGTGCGTCTCACCTCGTGTTCCGTGAGGGTGAGGCTGCTGAGGGCAGGTGGATGTAATGGTGTGGCTGCTTCCGATAGCCCCGTCTCGTAGCGGGCGTAGAAGGAGTTCAGCTCCTCCGCCAGCTGAGGGTCACCCCCGTCGGCTGAGGGGTGACTGGGTTTGTAGTTGGTCATTTGCTGGACCCCCTGCCACATCCGCCTGGAGTCGTTGCCCCTGAAGCAGTCCTCAATCTTCCCCTTGTAGTCCATCTTGGCCCGCACCAGTCCTGAAGGCAATGTCCCTCTCCCTGACCAGGCGCTGTACTTCTCCAGTCATCCACGGCTTCTTGTTGGGATGAACCCGGATGCGCTTATCCACAGTGACGGAGTCTGAACAGTGCTTGATGTATCCCAGGACCGCTGATGTGTACTGTTCCAGGTCCTCATGTTCGAAAAAACCCCAGTCGGTGTTCTCAAAACAGTCTTGCAGCTGTGGAGTGGCGTCTAAAGGCCAGGTTTTAATTGTCTTTATAGTGGTGGAAACACTTTTCCTGATGGGGGAGTAGGCCGGAATTAGGAGAAGGGACACATGATCTGACTGGCCTAGGTGTGCTAGCGCTTTAGCTCTGTAGCCCCCCTTAATATTAGTGTAGACCTTGTCCAGTGTTTTATCCCCTCTCTTGGCACATTTAACATGCTGGTAGAGTCTGGGAAGCACTACCTTTAAGTTGGCATGGTTAAAGTCCCCTGCAATGATGTGGACAGCCTCAGGATACATGCTTTGTTGACTGCTAATAGTATCATGTAGCTGACTTAGCGCCGCGCTAGCATTGGCTTCTGGTGGAATATATACTGCCGTTATCAATACAACATTGAACTCCCTCGGAAGGTATCTAGGTCGGCATTTAACTGTCATAAATTCTAGGATCGGGGAACAGTGGTTACTCACAGTGATTGTTTGTGCCCCAAGAATCCTTGGTGTATATAATGAGGCCAACTTCCAACAGGAGTCATTTGGGAAAAAAGGTTGGGAATCACTGGCGTAGTGGATAGAGCCTTGGTGTTGGGATCAGGTCACAGGTTCAAACCCCACTACAGTCAGCATGTCGTTGTGTCAGCATGTCGTTGTGTCCCTGGGCAAGACACCTCACCCCAAATATCTCCTGTGGGGATTGTCCACAGTATTGAGTATGCAAGTCGCTTTGGATAAAAGTGTCTAACATGTAATGTATAATTGTGTTGCTGCTAGCATACATAATATACCTGACGTGGAAACGTTACTCGTAGATGGGGCTACAGAGCTACTAGAAAGACAGTCGAAAACGGTGCATTTCTCCGTCTGAATGGGGTGCACTTTTGCTAAAAGTTTCGACAAACTGCTCGTGTTACCCCCCTTACATGCTAAACTCTTATTGCACTTTTGGTAACGAGCATTGTCCACCTCGAGACGGGTAAAGTTTAACCACACCTCGGAGCGTGTTCTCCCCGCCATCTCCGCAGTGTGTTCCTGCATGTAGCAGCTGCGTGTGTGTTAACTGCCTCGCCCCCTCGCAAGCAGACGGGGGAGAGAGAGATCTCTCGTCTGGATTGGAAAGATCAAAAAAACTAAGCATTTTGCAGTCTTTTTGCATATTAGAAACGGAGTTGGCGAAACTAAAACTATAATATAATGTTTGTGTAGCAATAATACATATGACATATCTTTTTTTTACATGTCTCCAGTACCGATAACGTTGGAGCTTAACGTTACCACGGGCTTTAATAATTCAGCCCCGGGGCCCGTTTAATACCAGGGCTCGGTACCCATCCCTAACGCTCGCTATGAAACACGGTTTTCTCATAGCTTCAGTGAAAATGCTCCAAACGGCCCAAAACTTCACAGGTTTGGTAACGATGCAACCATCAACACATCTAAGCGTATTATGGGGTGTCATCAAATAGGGCTGTACCCGAATATTCGTTCGTTGGAGTACTATTCGGGTTTCAATTTCGTTATTGGGATATTCCGTTTTTTTCCCCCCCGAATTTATTGAAATCTCCAATATCAACGTAAGAGCTTGTGCCTCTTCGGGGGGTGCTAACACTTAACCATTAACGCTATCGTTTACTTTCTCCGTCTTTATATGTAGATATGACTTTTTCTCCATTAATCTCCGTCACGTTGTTTCCATAGCAACAAGAACTTCCTGTCAACAGCGCTAACTCTCCTTCAAAATAAAAGCATGTCCATACAAAATAGGAAGCCAAGCCAAATTACACTTAAGACATATACAACTGCAACGAAAGTAACACACACAATGCAATATCATTTTCAATTTCAAAGAACACACATTGGGTTATATACATTAACAAATCATTGTGAATGCCGTGAATAAACCGAAATACACGTGTCGAAGCGGTTCCTGCTGATTACTGTCATTAATCTAAATTCTTCACTTTCTTTTTACACATTACATTTCAGCATAGCAGTTTAGCGTCAGCTTTTCAGCATAAAGCATTCCCACTAGCAATTTCTTCAGCAATTGCATTCTCTAGTTCAAAATGTTACTCAAGTAAAACTACAAAAGTATTGGAATCAACATATAGTAGTACTCATTATGCAGATTGGCCTATTCCACAATCATATATTATATGTTTTGATTATAAATATTGTGCATTAAAATGTTTATCAAGCTGATAAAGGGGCAGCTAGTTTTAATGACTTTGTATACTGCAGGGTAACTTTGGAATTTACTTCAGGTGTAACTAAAGTCTGATTCAAGTGTTTATTATATTTCACACCATTATTCCAAATCTGCAAAGTAAATATAGGTACTACATAAATGTGGTGACGTATAAGTACCTGATTTACCTCTGAAATTGCAGTAGCATCAAATTGAAATACGTGAGTAAAGTACCTAAAAAGTGTACTGTACTTGAATAAATGTACTTAGTTACTTTACACCGCTGACTGTAGATATGCTGAACTTGTATAATAATGTTATGCTCCTTCAGAAGACTTAAGCCATTAGCATCACTTGACTATACAGTTTATATCTGTACAATACTATTTGGGTTTGACTATCTAAATGACAATCTGTGTCTTGTAATCCAATCTTAGGGCCTGACTCTCAGGATGCAGACTCCGATGAGGAGTGGCCAGCGCTGGGAGCAGCAGGTGCAGATGAAGGCGATGTTGCGGGTGAAACTGAAGTCACTGTTGACCCTGACGACGAAAAGGCCATGGAGATGTTCATGAATAAAAACCCTCCGATGAGGCAAGATGCAACAAAATCATGACTTTATCTAAAAACTATCTTTTTAAATGACACACGACGCTATGAGCTAAGTCTTTACTTTAAATACTAAGTGTTTTTCTTTGTGTTCTTCGTAGACGGACCTTAGCTGACATCATCATGGAGAAGATCACAGAGAAGCAAACTGAAGTAGGGACAGTGATGTCAGAGGTGTCAGGGCATCCAATGCCAGAACTTGACCCAAGGGTCATAGAAGTGTACAAAGGTGTCAATAAGGTAAGTTACATCAGTTGTCTGAAAGCAGGGCAACTGTCGATTATGTTCCCGACCATAAATGTTAATATCTCCTAGTGAGCAGTTACATGATATTTATAATATCTTTTGTTTCAGGTTCTGTCGAGATACCGCAGCGGTAAATTGCCAAAGGCTTTTAAAATAGTCCCGGCACTTTCAAACTGGGAGCAGATTCTTTATTTGACTGAGCCTGAGACCTGGACTGCAGCTGCTATGTACCAAGCGACACGGTGAGTCCCCAGATGGTTTGATTGTGGCTTTAAACTGAGTGAGTTATGGAATTTACTGCAGAAATGTGTACATGGTACAATAAAGTATTTTTTTCATGCTTTTTGTTATAGAATTTTCTCGTCTAATCTGAAAGAGAGAATGGCCCAGAGGTTTTACAACTTGGTGCTCCTTCCCCGAGTAAGAGATGATATTGCAGAGTACAAGAAACTCAACTTTCATCTCTACAGTGCTCTGAAGAAGGCCTTGTTCAAACCAGGGGCATGGTTTAAAGGTGAGACCATTTAAATGGATATTGTATTTTCCCTTTTCAAGAGTCATAACAGGAAATTGATATTAGAGAACAGCAATTGTAGATTTTTGATTATTGGGGCCTCTTAACTATTTATGTATTCCTATTTGTTATGCCCCACATTTTTTAGTTCCGGTTTATAAACATGCACATTTACTTGTACTGCTCCCACATCAAAATAAACAGAATCGTTAATGACATCAGCATGGGCTCTAATAATTGTAACGGATTCTTTCAGTTTCCAGATGTTAAATGGACTGAACAACAGTGGTGGAGAAACTGTTGTTAAAATACAAATTAAAAGTAAAATCTAATCCTGTTGGTACTTAACTTAAAGCATGTACTTATAATCAAGGATACACTAACTCATATTTGTTTAGTAATATAGTAATTATACTTAGTTAAAAAAATAACAGCTTGCTATCAGCAAAACAATATCTTGGCAGTTTAAAAGCTTCTACATCAGACATTGTGAGCATAAATAACTGTGCTTTCAAAGTTTGCTTTCATATTTGATGTTTGATGTGATTAATACATTTGTAATGTAAAATGTATTTGTTTTGAACACATTATTTTAGGGCCTGCAGGTGCATTGAGCACATGGAAAAAACTAAAGTCAACTCACAAAAAATATATTTAATCAATGGCAGTGTTTCCCCTAGGTTTACCGCTTTGGGGGGGATATACATATATTTTAAATCCTCTGTAGCAGAGAGAGGAGCTGTGGATTATTGTTATTGATTAATGCATCAGTGTTTCTTAGGGTCAAAAACACTAAACTCACAAGTTAAAATGAAAGTGTTTAGTTTATTTAATAAAAGAGCACATGTTCAAAGTGACAGTAGATAAAGATTAGTTGCAATTTGGTGATATATATATATATATATGCGCGCAGTACTCAAGTTGTAAAAAAAAAAATCATCATTTGTGCTGATAACCCGCCGAGGGTGGGAGACCAACCAGCATAAAGATAATTAGTATACTTCTAAAACAACATGCATGTTATGGATGTTCAGATTCTCCTTGCTCTTGACCAAGGCACCTCAGAATTGGAGTCGGTCCCCGGGCTGCCATGGCACCACTAACATTTAGGGTCAAATGCAGAGGACAATTAGTGCAAAATATTTTTTTCACTTTAATTTAAAGGGGGGGGAGGGGATACAAAAATGTGGTTATAATGGATGTCTATGGTACAAATCTTGTAGGTTAACAGTCCCTCATTTATTATTCAGATGGATCATTACATTACATTACATTACATTGCATTTAGCTGACGCTTTTATCCAAAGCGACTTACAATAAGTACATACGACCAGGAAGACACAACCCTGAAGAAAACAGAATCATATAAGTACATCAGGTATCATAGAGCCAAACATTTAAAGTGCTACTTGGCTGGCTATAGATAAGCCAGTCCTTTATTAGTATATAAGTGCCTTGTTATTAATTCTATCGCTCGAAGTGGAGTCGAAAGAGATGAGTTTTCAGTCTGCGCCGGAAGATGTGTAAGCTTTCTGCTGTCCTGATGTCAATGGGGAGCTCATTCCACCATGTTGGAGCCAGGATAGCAAACCCACGTGTTTTTGCTGATGGGAACTTGGGTCCCCCTCGCAGCGAGGGTGCAGCGAGTCGTTTGGCTGATGCAGAGCGGAGTGCACGCGCTGGGGTGTACAGTTTAACCATGTCCTGGATGTAGGAAGGGCCAGATCCATTTGCAGCATGGTATGCAAGTACTAGTGTCTTGAAGTGGATCAACTGATTATACTAATAATAAAGTCAAAATAGTTTAGAATATTGAATTATAGTGTATTTTTTCAAAAAAGCAGTTACTGGTATACGATCAAAACTGGTATTTAAAGGGTTACATTTGTATTGTAATTAATTAAATCATTATGTAAATTCTTCATGAAAAATGTGAGGAAAAAAATTAGAAAAATATTGATCGGTCATCATTTTATTGCAGTTTCAAATACAAATATTTTATGTTAACATTCCCAATGTTACTTTTTTTAACAGGGCATTAAGTGCAAATTGAAATTGTTTACAAAATATGAAAATATATTAAAAGATTATACAGATAATACAAAATAGGACCAATGTTGTCAATGGCTGCCTACTCCACTCTCCCCCATATCATAGAAGTTTCCAAAGATTTTCATAATCATGCTTTTTGGTCTCAATTTTTCTGGCTCTTGCTTTCGGATTGTTAGCTAAGCAATGGCTTTGAAGCCAAGTCTTGACATATACCTCTTGTCTGAACTTGTTCAGTGGAGGGCCAACACACTTGATGAAAAGCAAGGCTGACATGGTTTTTACCTCTAGGGAGCTTCTAGTTGGTTTAAAATGTTCATCTGACAAAACCCACGTTCACACTCAGCTGTGGAGATGACCAGAGTGTTCACTGCTTGAAGGAGGGGTTTCAGCTCTTCTGGTGCTGGTAGTATCATTTCATCAACAGTTTTGAGTCTTACCAGCTAGCTAACACGAGATAAAAACGTATCTAAACTCCAAACTAAGTTGTTATTGTTGCTTATGTCCATAGATTCCACCTTTGGTGACTAAAGTAGTGAGTAATGACTAAGATTACTGACTCTTGACTTACCTGAAATGTTATTTTTAGTATTTTTAAATATGAAGTCCCTCAGATCGTGTTGTCCTCCTGGTTGCTTGGCCATTGTGATGACCGTTACCTGCGCTTCTGGCATCATCAAACAGGCGCATCACGGCGCTCTGGCGCCCTCTAGGGCACTCGCATAGCGTCAGTGACTTGGTAAAAATGTCATTGCGTGTGTGCGTGCTCCCACGCCGACAGTATTTTACTCAAAATGCGCAAAATTAATGTTGAAATAGCAGTAATACTAGTGCCACGTTCATTGATAAAATTACATAAGAGATGGAAAGGGGGAATGGCAGTTTTAGAAGGGGGATGATTTTGACCGTTTTTATTTCAGGGGGGATGCCATCCCCCCTCAACTCGAGTACTATATATATATATTAGGGCTGTCAGTCGATTAAAATATTTAATCGCGATTAATCGCATGATTGTCCATAGTTAATCGCGATTAATCGCAAATTAATCGCACATTTTTGATCTGTTCTAAATGTACCTTAGAGGAATATTTTTCAAGTTTTTAATACTCTTATCAACATGAGTGGACAAATATGCTTTATGCTAATGTTTATTAACATTTGAACAATGACAAATATTCTCATGAATATTAAACACAACAACCTCTGAACATTACAAATATTCGCCTCAATTCAACCTGGAACCTCTCATACAATAATACAATACTGTGTGTGTGTGTGTGGTGTGTGAGAGCTATGTGCAACTCAAGGCATATGCTCGAACGGGAGCTGCCTGGACGCTGCAATCATGTTGCGCGCACTATCCGTGCTGAGTGTGCTGACTTCTCGTACAATGTCCCACTGTCTGGCTTCCTGCATCAAGTCAAGTGCTCGGCGCAGTTGTGGCGAAATGTCGCTCCTCTGTTTTCATTTAAACCGATCCTTATATCCGTTAGCGCAGCAACAGCTTGTTGCAACAAAGACATTACAGGCTTACTGGGATCTGTCACATATCTAATTCAAGCACCATATTTAGAAACTGTATGCGGAGTACACTGTCGGCGGATTAGTTTCTGTCTGCAGGGTAAAATACACCATTGGTTCTAGAAGCTCCGTAATTACGGCACGCACATTTAATTGGGTTAAATCATCATTCATGTGTCAATAATTCATTTGGCCAATGATCGTAGAGTAGTTATTTTCTTTAGTCCTCTCAGTTTTATGTATTCACATTCATGTCCCAGATAAATGGGACCATTTTCCCCCAAACCTCCCATGACCCATATTTACAGGACCACCAGTATGAGACGACACCACTAAGTGGCAGTGTTGCTCACAAATACACTGAACACAGTGTGAAAGTTCTTATTATACATTTATGGTGAATGGGAGAACTGACTGCTAGTGATAAACATTTTCCATTCTTTCTTCTTACATTGGGATTCATTAATTTAACTGTAGAAATTAGATTATACCATTCAGTGTTTCCCCTACCAGCTCCGCGAACCCTGAAATTCAAGGTGTTTAACACTAGAACTGCCAGAGGTCGCTGTATACCTAAAACCGCCAACTGGTAATATTTACCCGCTATTGATTTGCAATGTACAATGTTCTTTTATTTATCATACAGAACAGTGAGTTTTGATCGCACAGGGATGAAACTTATACCAACAGAATCTGTGGATTCTCAGCTTTCCATATGATATACAGGGGTAGACATTAAGGGTAAAAAGCCACTGGCCCTCCGGGCCGGTGGAATTGTATTGTCACTGGCCCCACCATTGTAACCACTGGCCCGGCGCATTCGTCCAAAAAAAAAATATCGACAAATAATGAAGAAAATTAACACATTGTTGGCAATAGTAATTTATACATTACTACTTGTACTACAACATTTGAACAATCAGTTCTTCCTCATTGTTCATATTGGGTTTATTAAAATAATGATATTGTGGTCATTGTTAAAAAATGTCTGCTATTATTATGAGTATTATTATTTGTATAATGCACTTTCTGCCTTCCTGTCATTAGGAGTTAGACATGTAATGGCTATAGATTAGATTAGATCCTTCATTATCCTAAACTGCTGGGACATTTCCCTATAGCCAATACCTTTATATGTTCTGCTCTTCACTTACTTGTCAGCATAGGTCGGCATTAATGTACAGAGCCGACAGAAGACCTTGTTTATATTGGCATCATATTGAGAGGTGCAGTGACGTGTCCTAAAACCAGGAAGTAAGCTGCTGGTTCCCTCCACACAAAGCAACGGGATTTCTCCACAGGGTTTTGAAAATAGCTGGAAATAAGGTCTGTGGAAAACAAACCTGTTTGATAAATGCACATTTTGTTCTGCCGGATAATCTCCACATGTCTACCCTACTTTTATAATTTTCGAATCATAAATCTAATCGATAGATTATAAAAGGGTTTTAGGACGCGTCACTGCACCACTAGAAGCCAACTCCATCGATCAAGCTGGCTGAAACTTTCTCTCCCTCTTCTTCTCATGCCACTCTCCTTTAACTCCTCCGGTGACTTTCTTTTATTTGAAAATAGTTTTTTGCTCGGCGCTTGGCCGGTTACCGCTGGTATTAAAAACATGTTGGCGAATGGTTAGGTGGCGCGATAGTCTGTAGTGAAGGAGCGCGCTCCCGCTCACGGGAGCCTGCTCGCGCTGCGCTCTGCAGCAAACAGCTGTTTGCTTTTCACCCAACAACGACAAGCGACTCACGAAACGCTTTGTTGTAGCGTTAATAAACGAAACAATTTAATAAAATTGCTTGTCAAAATACCAATACCACAGACAAAAAAAAATGTTAAACAATATTTTTAGTGGCCCGAGCGGGCAAGTGGAAAGTACGTTATGCTGGCCCGGGGTGTCTAAATAGTGCTTCCGGGCCAGCGGGCCAATTATAATGTCGAGCCCTGATATAGTTTGTGCAGATAGCATGAAGTATAAAATATCGCTACCAGTGCTGATTTAAACGCTTGGTGTTAGTCTTGTGTTTTGTTTAGGTACAAATCTCTCTATCTCTCTCGCTATCTATCTATAACTATCTATCGATCCATCTGTAATGTTCTGTTCTATGGACATATAATTGTCTACATAAACAGACGACGCGGACTACTTCTCTCATTCCGAGTGTCCATCTTTATTCAACTGACACGTAACATGCACACATGCATGACGTCCTCAACGTGAG
>CADEHL010000437.1:0-19539 GCA_902827135.1 Harpagifer antarcticus | reverse complement strand
CACAGAGTGCAGACCACGTTCACTCAGCCGCTACATGCTGGAGTTTGTCTTTATGGTTATGGAGTCACTGCTGAGTTTTGTAAACTCAAATAGCCTGAAGTCCTTGGAAGAACTCTTCTACTTCTTAAACTCACCGTGTGTCCATCAGAGCTGATTGTCCATGTCTTCACTGCAGAGACCAGCTGTCAATCAAACATGATGGGATGTGCTTCAACATCTTCTCACGAGTTGTTCTGTAGATGTTGGACTTTCTTCCGGCTCCTTCCTGTGTCTGTGTAGCCATGGAGGCTGTCACTGCTCAGGAGGATCCTTGTTCACCTGAACTGATGTGTAAACTTTGCTCTAAATATGTGTTGGATATTTCTTTTGATTCTTGTGTTGTTGTTGTCATTAATAAAGGTTTGTCTTTCAAAAACAAACAGGATGTTCTTCTTGTGTCCAAGGTGCTACGAAGCTGATGGAGAACATGTGGAAGTGATCTGAGACTAAAACTGAGTTTTCCTCATTTATTGAAAAAGATAATGACATTTTATCAATGACATGTTCAGACGCTCATATATAGCTCCATCATCAGCAACATTTATAACCAATAACACACAGATTTTAGGAAACGTGATAAATGTGAAGTTGGATATTTAGACTTGTGTTTGATAAAAAGTCAAAACATGAAATAAAACAAGTCATAAATATCAACACATTTAGGGAAATAGTAAATTAAAATGATATAACAAAAGAACTGAATTGATCTGTGATTGACAACCAATTGACAAACATGAGGGTGTTAGAAAGTGGTCAATACAAGTCATAATAATCAACATTAAAGCGTTGTTAAAATGAAATCAAAATGATGCTTGAAAAGAAAATAGGATGTTAAAATGATGAAGTAAGTAAAGTCTAAATACAGTCAAATAAAAATAACAATACAATTGTGAAAGATGATGACCAATTATCACATTTAATACAATGATATGGGTCAATATCACTATGAAGTAACTATGGTGTCCCCATCAGAATCACGCAGTTATCATGAGCAGCAGAATAATGAAACTCTGAGGTCTTATTATAAATGGCCAAACATTTACACACATATCAGTACGATGACAAGTCTCTTGAAATGTGTTTCCTTCATTTTATACATGTACGTGATTTAGCATGTCCCACACACTGCTGTGCTAACTACAGTGTGTGGAATCAGTTCAATTATACTAAATAAAATATGGTTTTATTGTCCACGAGTTATTTGATAAATGATGTTAAAGTAAGCTAAATAAAGTCCGCCAACTCGCGCGGAGTAAATTGCACAGACAGCAGTTAGTCAGATTGAGTTCAGCCACTTGTCTGGAAATACAGAAGACTAGAAACGGGTTTGAAAACTTTTGTCACGTAGTGATCATCTTTTCTCAATAGAACATCTTTGATAATGTCTTCTGGCCAATCAGAATCACGATAACGACGTGGTGTTGTTGCAGGAAGTCCCCACGGAGAATACTTTTGCTGTAGTACAGCTCTATATACATCGATACAACATTACGTGCTGATAGAAATCAACACGTAATGAAATGAGACCCACGGTTTGATGACTGATAGGTGAGTGGGCTGTCTTTCATTTTGACACGCAGAACAATGGGGGCTATCCACCCTTATCCACAATGTAACGTAACTCACAGCCTCTCCTCTCCTCTCTCCTCTCTCCTCTTCCCTCTCCTCTCCTCTCTCCTCCTCTCTCCTCCTCTCTCCTCTCTCCTCTTCCCTCTTCTCTCTGTGAGGAGCAGCAGGTTCAGCTTTCAGAACAAAGTAACACAAAACTAAAATGGCATTCATTTTTTAAAATATGTAGTAATAGATGTATTTATTGTTCTTCTCAAGAGAGTACCAGAATGTGTATTTTATGTTAGTATTTCAAAAGATCTCCTGGGGGAGAATCCTCCCAGACCCCCTGCAGGGGTTGGGCTTTCAGCAGGTCAACTCTTTCTCCTGTGGGGAAGTTGCAGGATTGGCTCCAGGTCGCACTTTTTATTTACTACAAGACAAATGAGCCTTTTTATTTCATACAGTTCAATTTGGATTGAGACAGGGAAATAATCTAAACCTCACGCGCGGCGTTTCGCTGTCAAGGGGAGCGTGTCTGTAATTACATTGCAAATACTGACTTGAGCCCCCCCACTGGGTTAGCCCTACCAGAGATTACCCAACACAAACACTCTGGCGCCGCCACTGCTCGCTGATCAGATGAATTGTTGTGAAAAACGTAACATTTTACAAAGTGTACTTTTTCTTGTTTGTTGATTGAATATAAAAAGAAACCTTGTTGTGCTCGAGGTCTACAAATCCAACACTAACGCTGTAACGCGCTCCTCCTGTTATCTCAGAATCACTACATTAGATTCAAACACTGGGTTTTGTAACTGTTTCTAGAGGATATGTGAACATTAATGGCATTAATTGGCCGACTTAGTTCCTGAGCGGCCTGGGTTGCTGTGTCTGTGGTTTCAAACGGCACCGACTGCATTGACTTTTCTAAATCAAACTAACTTGTGATCTTAAAGATCTTCATCTTCAGTGGGAACCAATGGGCTTGGAGCTGACAGGAAGTCAGGAAACATGAGGCCCTCACACATTGCTGGTGGCTTTCAGAGTAAAAGCTATATTTTCTTAAGGTTTTGAGGGGTGGCGTCCCCTGGCAGAAGTATACGCTGATTTAATCTCAGTCATATCAATCAATGTTAACTTGGAAAGCCACAATATTAATATTTTAACTCAATAACATTAGGTGACATTATTGTGGCTCATCAGTAAAGCCTTAAATATAAATGTATAAGGTGGCAGACATCATTTAATGAATTTTAACTGAACAATAACGGAATGAGTTTGTTTCACTCTTAGTGTTACGTTGAACCAAATCTATGCAGACTGCTGCAATGAGTACATTAATGAACTGTCTCACCGATGTTTGTCTGAATGAATATGATAATATTAACAATCATATTATTCCTATCAGCTGTCAATCACTGCTATGATTCACATATTCATTCATTATTGAATAAACTATAGTTTTTGGAGAGTTAATGATGAATGTTCCTCAAGATGCTTGCTCACCCTCCTTCAAATTTGAAAGACAAGTAATTATATCATAAATCAAAACTCAAAAGAATCAAAGGAACAGTTCAGCGCCCCACGACTTTACTGAAAACAGTTACAACCTGGACTTTACATCAGAAAGAACATTAAAGAAGTGACTAACTGCCTCAGTTACGGTTAAACAACGTGTGTTCAGCTCAAACATCGCTGCAGTTATGATCCAGTGGAGAGTCCTTACCTGCTGGCCTGGTTAAATCAAAGTGGTTACTTTCTGTTGGCTGGGCAGTGAAGTTTTACACACCGTCTCATTTGACTTTCTCAGGACATGAAACTGTTTTTTGGGGGCAGACCCCACAAAGAAAAAAAATGTATACACACATACAAGGTCATCATCTTAACAGTTGTTTAAGCTCATCGAGTCGTCCGTGAGCAGAGCATCAAGTTTCCTATCATTTTTATTTTGACAAACATTCACAATATTCTCCAAATAAATATTTATGATTCTTCAGTGAAACAACGTTATACAGGAAAGTAGTCGAATTATCAACTTTACAATATAATATGTTTTGATTATTATTAATTAATTCAACTTTAAGAAGTCAAAGCTTATAGACATGAGTAATGATCATTACATAACAGATAAGATCAGCATCTCAGCAGACCTCCCAGCATGGACAGTTTAGATGAGGTACTTAACCCTTTATTCTATAACACATAGGTTTGAGCAAGCTCTCTGATTGGTCAATAGGCGTGTTTGATTCCACGATCAAACAACGGTCAAATAGAACGTGCCTAATCACAAAGTATCCAGGGGCCTACACACGCCACTAGCCTACCGGAACTACTTCCATGAGCCTACATAGTGTGGTTTCCATAGCGACGTTTAGCGACACACAGCCGTTACACGGTTATACATTGTCTCTCGTTGGAAATCGGTAGCTACAAAATGTCAGAAGCACCTGCATACAGTGGCTGGCGGAGGCAGGGTTGGAGGCCAGAGAAATTATGTCCGTTAGCGGAACGAGTCATCGCTTCGAACGAGTCATCGCTTCGCAGCTACTGGGCTCCATCTCTAGCCGAACCTGTTGGATGACCAGCTGTAGTGCGAGCTCCTCGTCAATGATGCTAACATCTGATCCGGAGTCGATAAAAACAGCCAGAGCCTGAGATTTGCCTGTCAGCAGGAGTCGAGCATGGCACAAGGGTCTTAGATTGGGAATCAACTCAGAGGTTTGGCCCACCAGTATACTCCCCATTACTGATGAGCTCTGCCTTTTACCGGACAACGGGAAACCCTATGTCCAGCCTGACCACAGTAAAGGCAAAGATTACCTCTCCGACGTAATTCCCTCTCCTCAGAGGTAAGACTGGTACGACCCACTTGCATGGGCTCGACCTCGTACCGTGAGTCAGAGTAGGAATGGGAATTCTCCGCCGAAACCGGAAGTCGAAATCTCCCGGAAACCGGAAGTTGTTGTGGCGAGCGGCGGGCCGCTGCTCGCGTCTGTTGCTCTCCTCTCCGGGTCTGGATTCGTCTGTCAATCCGAGAGGTGAGCTCTATCAACCCATCCAAGGAAGCAGGGAGATCATAGGAAACCAGCTCATTTCTCATATAATCCGCTAATCCTCTCAGATATGCGTCACACTGCGCCGGCTCATTCCAGCTGCTGCGACGGCTACTGGTGCGGAAGTCAATAGCGTAATCCACCACCGTGCCGGAACCCTGGCTCAAACTTAGCAGGCCTCCAGCAGCGTCGGGACCCAGACGAACGGAACCGAACACCTTCCGCATTTCCGCGGAAAATGCAGCAAAAGAGGCGCAGGCTGGTGTCTGCTGCTCCCACTCAGCAGTTCCCCATAAACGTGCTCTCCCCGTCAGATGATTAACGGTGAAAGCTACACGAGCCGCCTCGGAGACGAAGGTGTGTGGCTGCAGTGAAAACAATATTGAACAGTTTGTGAGAAAAGGACTGCATCCCTCCGGCTCACCAGCTTAGCGTTCCGGCGTTCCCACACGAGGCTCCGGAGCGTATCCCGTCGACCCAGGACCCCGACAACACGACAGATAGTAGGCAAAGGGCTGGTCGGGGACAGGCGAGGGTTCCAGGAGACAGCAGGACGGGAGTCGCAGGTACAGAACGGGTCAGGGAGCAGGCGAGGCAGGCTGGTCAGGGACAGGCGAGGGTTCTAGGAGACAGCAGGACGGGAGTCGCAGGTACAGAACGGGTCAGGGAGCAGGCGAGGCAGGCTGGTCAGGGACAGGCGAGGGTTCCGGGAGAAGGCAGGACGGGAGTCGCAGGTACAGAACGGGTCAGGGAGCAGGCGAGGCAGGCTGGTCGGGAACAGGCGAGGGTTCTAGGAGACAGCAGGACGGGAGTCGCAGGTACAGAACGGGTCAGGGAGCAGGCGAGGCAGGCTGGTCGGGAACAGGCGAGGGTTCCAGGAGACAGCAGGACGGGAGTCGCAGGTACAGACCGGGTCAGGGAGCAGGCGAGGCAGGCTGGTCAGGAACAGGCAGGGTCGAAACCGGGAGAGCAATCTGAAGGGTAATGCGGGAAAGACTGGCATGCTGCAAAGTACGATCTGGCACTGAGGTGAAAGTGAAGTGGGCCTAAATACTAATGGAGCTGATGGGTGTAACAGAGTGAGAGAGAGACAGGGTGTGGCTACCAGGTGACTAAGGAATGTTAATGCAGAAAATAGGTGAGTGAGAAAGCAGATTGTGACACATATATTATACTTAATAAAGCATTTTCATTGTTTACATTTCTTAATATTATTTATTAAACATAATTGCGTTGCTAGGCAACAGCATGGGTCCATTCTTACTTCCTGTCAGCTGATGCCATTCACTGACATCAGCAAATGGAACCTTCAGATTGATGACATCATCTCTGCCTTTATGTTTTAGAAGTTTGCAGGTCTCAGCTGTGACGGTGAATTCATCAGAGCATCAGAGCATCAGAGCATCAGAGCATCAGAGCATCAGAGCATCAGAGCATCAGAGCATCAGAGCATCAGAGCATCAGAGCATCAGAGCATCAGAGCATCAGAGCATCAGAGCATCAGAGCATCAGTCAGAAGGCAGAAGGAACAGGTCCAGCTAGTGTCAGATCATTGCACAGATAGGTTTTGTAGCAAGCTAACATTAGGGAGACTTGCACGTCTATTTTAACGAGATAATCTAAGTGAACTCCATTTTTGTGGCTTTAATCCAGTTGAACAATTCTATTCAGTTTGCTTAACAACAGGTCATTTCATCACCGCAGTAGAGATGGAGATGAACAATAGAGATGAGATGGAAGTCAAGCTCGAGATTCTGCAAAAAGAAAATCAGGAAATCAAGTTGTTGCTGGAGCAGGAAAGGACTTTAAGGAATAAGCTTGAGATTGAAGGCGCTCAGAAGAAGGAAGCGATGCTGAAAGCATATACAGAGCATGCAGCTGAGCTATTTGAGCAACATGTGGAAGTGAAAGCCCAGGAGATTGAGCACAACGTCTTGCGCGTCAGCAATGAGGACCTGAACATGAAATACGGAATGCTCCAGAGGTCACACGAGAAGGTCGAAGCAGAGATGGCTGCCTTGAGAAAGGCAAACCAGGAACACCAGGAACTCCAGGAACCTCAGGAAAACGAGGTGAAGGTGGAACCAGAAGTGAGGCACAATGTTAAAATGAATGCCCTGAACATTGAGCAGAAAGTTTTGCGCGTAAACTATGAGGAACTGAACATGAAATATGGAACGCTCCTCAAGTTGCACGAGAAGGACAAAGCAGAGATGGCCACCTTGCAAAAGGCAAACCAGGAATTCGAACAACAAAAGGAACGCTGTGTTGAGGAGAAGGATGCAGAGATAGCTGCCTTGCTGAAGCAAAACCAAACACTGAAACAAGAGAAGGAGCATTGTGTGGAGAAGGAGGCGAAGGTGGACAAGAAGCAAAATGAGGTGAAGGTGGAACCAGAAGTGAGGCACAATGTTAAAATTAATGCCCTGAAAATTGAGCAGAAAGTTTTGCGCGGAAACTATGAGGAACTGAACATGAAATATGAAAAGCTCCTCAAGATGCATCAGAATGACAAAGCAGAGGATCTCAAACAACTGGAAGAACCCTGTGTTGAGGAGAAGGATGCAGAGATAGCCACTTTGCATGAGAGAAACCACGAACTGGAACAACAGAAGGAACGTGTTGTTGAGGAGAAGGATGCAGAGATAGCCACTTTGCATGAGAGAAACCACGAACTGGAACAACAGAAGGAACCCTGTGTTGAGGAGAAGGATGCAGAGATAGCCACTTTGCATGAGAGAAACCCACGAACTGGTACAACAGAACGAACGTTTTGTTGAGGAGAAGGATGCAGAGATAGCCACTTTGCATGAGAGAATCCGTGAACTCCAACAACAGAAAGAACGTTGTGTTGAGGAGAAAGATGCAGAGATAGCCACTTTGCATGAGAGAATCCGTGAACTCCAACAACTAAAAGAACGTTGTGTTCAGGAGATAGCCGCCTTGAAAACACCACGGTGGAGAAGATTAATTAATTTCTTTTCTTGTATCGTCCCAGATGTCCCCGTCGACTACAACGAAGGCAGCCTTGACATTTTTTGTCAAGGCTCGAGAGGCAAAACAATTAACTTCATTTTAAAATTCCTTCGCTTCTAGCCCTCCTAAAAAACAGGAAAAGGGTAGCAAAATAAAGATCTGGTTAAATTTAAAAGGTCACCCAGAACATACTGTAGGCGATTTCAAGCCATTACAGTTAAAAAAAAAAACCCTGATCCATTATGCATACAAATAAATCCAGTAGAGACTTAAGCTCACAGTGATTGTGCAGTATTGCCCTCTAGAGAAGAACAACATCTAGTTAGATTCAGTCTTCTTATATATATATATATATATATATATATATATATATATATATATATATATGTATATATATATATATATGAACACTTAAAGGTGGGGTAGGTAAGTTTGAGAAACCGGCTCGAGATCTAATTTTTGTTATATTTCATGGAGTGCTCTTAACATCCCAATAGCAATGAATATCTGAAGTGCTTTGACAAAATACCCATTACAAAATGTCATCTGTGGAAGCCGTGGTTCTGTAAAAAGCACGACCAATCATCTGAGCAACTGGATGGCTAAAGCAACTGGATGGCCTACCTTGTTCTGCACGGACATTTTTAGTGAGCCGGACTTCCTGTCTCCGCCGGTCTTCGCTTCCCGGGCATGAAGCTGTTTACATGTGTTTTGAGATGCTAAATAAAAGTCTAGCTTGTACCTTTGATACCCCGCCTCCGACTCCCATCTCTCGGCACCACACTATGCCACAATTTTAGATGCGGATTTTGTTAAACTAATACATTTGCACTGTGGACCAACACTATACATTGACGGGGAAGGGGGTAGCAATAAAGATAACACCATTTTACACAACATAACAGAAATAATAGCGATAGCAGCGTCCCTAGCAACCACCTTGGTAACAATGAAAACGTTGTAGAGACACAATTTCCTGAAGTAATCTTCGTAATAACTGTTAGGGAAATAATTGTCCTAGACTCCTAGATATGACATACATGACCAACCCTGACGTCTGTTTATCTCCTTTAAGGACATAGGATGCTTCAGCCATAAAGTTATTGTTCCCATTCTGTGACCGGTCAACACTAGGTCACAGATGGTCTGTTGTTGTGGGTGCACTGGGACACTTCCTTCTTTGTTGTTTGTGGACTCCAAGGTATGAAATCTTCAAGGCCATAAGTGACGGATGCAAGTGACTCAATGTGCCCAACTGTCTAAGCTATCTTATCAAAATATGTTGATCACTCTGTGAAACCAGTTAAATGGGCTAACGAGAGAGAGGCGCTCCAGAATTGACGTGGCAAGTCTCCCGTGCAGTCTCACCGTGACTGATGTGACTTGTGATGTGAATCTCTCCGGCCGTAACTCTAAATAAACCATCAGTGTTTGACATCAAAAGCTCCTGCTCTACCGTGTCTCCTTCCTGAGTCGGTGACTCCTACTGCATTGCTACACAGAAGTTTCCTCCACAAATTGGCGTTGTCGGCAGGATACCAACAAATCTTCAGAACTGGTAAGTGTGATTTCAAATCTACATTTGGACATTGCCTTACCAGAATCTGTGATTGACGGTATCCTAAAATTACCTGTGAAACTGAGCGGCTGTGTTTCATTTTTGGTTAATGAACATTTGGGGATAATAAACCCAGGGGATCAGTGTCTGGGGACTCAGTCCTGGCTGATTTCCTCTGTGTGTGCTGCTCGGGACGGAAGTGCCATACAAGCATACACAGCTCATGTTTATAGAGACCTTAAAGAAAGGCATCAGTAAAGTGGAGCTTCTGTGTGAAAGCAAATATAAAGATTTGTATTGGACAAATCGCCGAATTCTGGGGGTTTCAGTGGCCAAGCACAGCAGTTGAAAATAAGCAGCCAGAGATATTACTGCTATCGCCTCTCTGTAAAACACGGCTCCAGCTGCAGCCGCGGGTGTGTGTGTGTGTAAACATCCCTGTGCTTGTGGAACTGGAGAAGTGCAGCTGAGAGGGAGAAAGTCACAGCTTTTTGTCTATAAGTTTTAACTCACACCGCCGCCATCTCTATTTAAAATGGAAAAAAGAGATGGTCTAAAAAGCACCCGTTGCTTGCGACCGCTTTCTCATGGTTAGACGGACCAGTGCGAGGTGCGTGCATCACCCGATGCGCCACAGTTCCCTATACATGGCTAGAGGAGCTGGTGGCGGTCCGGGGTGCATACATACAATTATAGGCTAATTGATCACAGGTGGATAGTGGCACGCAAGCGTAGAGCAAACTGTGTTTCCTCGTTGGATGAGCTCGATGGCAAGTGTATAGGCTGGTCGAGTAGGACTACAGTCAACCGTGCTGTTGTTGGAGAGAAAGGGTAGCGGGAAAAAGTCTATGTTCTCCTGGTCGGGGGTTCATAGCGCCACTAGAATAGAGTAGTGGTGTCGCAAGAGGATAAGCTAGTTATCGCTTTTGGATGGTCTTCAGGCACGATCTTAGCACTTGTACAAGGGTGGAAGCGCGAGTCAAGGCGCCCCACTAGAGATAATTCCCTACCCACTCTGAAACCTCCTAATTCGGACTAAATTGAGCTGGATGAGCTTTGCTGTCACGCTGGTGTTTATTACGAGTTCATGTTTTGTTTGTCTGATTGTTTGTATGGGGGGTCTATATTGGTTTGTCCCGCCGTCTTGTGTATGTTTTGTAACAACTAATAATGAATCAGTCCATAGACAGGGTAAAATGAACTAAACTTTAGTTATCCCACCAAAAGTAAATGACTTGAGAAAAATAAATAATATAAAGATGTAAAGCAAAAAATTCTGGTCGTATAAATGTGCTGCAAAGTGAAAATAAATAGCAAAAGAGTGTTTTTATGTCCTGCATCTGAGTGTGCAGAGGAAAAGTAAACAAGAAGCACACTGTTCAGGGTGTGCGCTGTGTAAGAAGAAAATAAGATTATATTGCTTTAAGAATCCATTCTTAAATGGTATTGCTGGTATGTTAAAGATATGTTTGTGACCTTGTATAAACCCTATGGCCCGTCCTGCGCCCCGAGACCCTCAGAGACCTGCCTGAGGAGATCAGGTTTGCAACATCTGTTTTTTTAGGTCAATGTTGTATTATTTGTTTAATTTATTCTTAAATCTATGTATTGTATGGTAATAATGAATAAAAACGTAATGTATTGAACACATTCCGAAACAAAGCAGATAAGACAGAACTAGACTCAGACATAATACTAATTGTTGTTGAAACCTTTTGCGCTGTTGCTGCAAAATGGAAACTTTGCTGATTATCTGTTCCAACTGGCCACTGGAATCAGATAATTAATATAAGTTGAAGTTCAATTTCAGTTTTAAAAAATAGTTCAAATTATTTCTCGTATCAACCAATTGGTCTCCATAGACATTACTAAAATGAAAATAGTTCTTAAACTACTGACAAGTTTTCTGAAACCGAGCTTATGAACAACAGAGTAAAGGTCGCTGGTTAAGCCAGGATCAATATATTTGTTGAAGTTTGTTATTGTGTGCATAATAAATGTGTGAGCAATTCTTTAAAAAGTATAATCTCTTTAAAATAAGTAATTACAGTTAAAAAATATATGTTGTTTTCCAAGGGCCTGTCTTTCACAGGCCCACACTTTGAATCATGACACTTCCAAGTCCTACAGAGATCAGTATCACTTTGTGTTGCAAGCCAAATCCAGGGGTTCTACTCAAGCCCAATTTTCGAACTAAATGTCAAATGTATTTAATTAATGTGCAAGTGTTTTGATTTAGTTAAAATGCTCCAGTCTAGCTTCCTTCGAGTTTAGTCTCATAACATTCTCACTGCTGTGCTGTCCCAAATGTTTTTAAACCTTGGGCAGACAAGCACACACACACACACACACACACACACACACACACACACACACACACACACACACACACACACACACACACACACACCACACACACACACACACACACACACACACACACACACACACACACACACACACACACACACACACACACATGCACACACACACACTTTGGATAAGTATTCACCTTATCCAAATTGTAAATTGTTGATTAGTAATTTAAGATTAATTATTAAATTAAATGTGGTACATAACATAGAATAAATAAAATAACTTTGACTTGATCATTTTGTTCACAACATTAGACCTTGTCCTCTAATCTCTACTAGAATAAGATACGTGTGCATGTTTGAGTGTTTTAACACTCCTGTAATGTACCTAGTCTTGTTATCCTTTTCGTTACAGAGCTGGGAAAATGGTGTATTGATTAGATTCTGATCCGTGCAAGTCCAATTTTGACTGACTTTAGTTCCAATGTTAATGTTAATTTGATTCCAACCCATAAGTAATTATTTAGATTAACTCAACATTTCACATGATGATGGATTAGTGTTCCACATTTTTTTCCACTCATTTGTTGTGTAATTAGGCCAATGGTAAAGAGAGACATTGATGACCTTGTGTCCCTTTTGTTGGTACGTGGTTCCATTTTGCCTATGGCCTTGGACGGCTTCACTAAGAGTCACCCAGTTCTACCCTGCTACAGTCCGGCTGAGTGCAGTCACAGAGATGCTATGGCTGCTCTACATGAAATGACATTAATGGTCTGGTCCGAGAATGGACAACATTTCCTGCTCCCAGAGAGAATGACGCTCCTCAAACTGAACATTACAGCCGTTGATACTGTCTCACGTGGGTCTGCTTCCCCCACCGAGCCATGAACTGGAAGCTTGACATCGGCTTTGAACACCTGGAAGCCTCCCTGTCACACCAGCGCCAACCCTTGGGTCAGTCAGATGGGATTAACGGCTTCACTTAGGGCATTTGGTTCAGAAATATGACTCTCGTTACCGCATAGTGGGTTGTTTTTTTAAGGCTATTCATACTGCTATGCAGAGGATGCCTGGAAGTTGGCAAGCTGTTAAAGGCCCCTACTATTATTAAAATAGGCCTAATGTCAGGGGCCTCTTAGTTCTACATGTATTCACATTATATAGAACAATGTGTCCACCTGGTAAAAACTAGAGGCTGCACGAAACTCAGGCTACAATACGACCATTCTGTTCTGCTCTAACGATTCAATTGATAGATTCTACGTCAAAACAATTAGCCTTTATTGTTTCCAATGATAACGTCACCTTAAGTGGAGGAATGCAAACCTGTTTTCGAATGTAAGGTTTTGAATTTGTTTGACATTTCTCAGTAATAACACCCTCAGACACCCAATTCCATTCATGCTATGCCATCAGTAATAACCAGTGTTGTGCTAGTTACTGAAAACCAGTAACTAGTTACCATTACTAGTTACTTCATTTCAAAAGTAACTCAGTTACTTTACTGATTACTTACACCAAAAGTAATGCGTTACTGTAAAAAGTAACTTTTTAGTTACTTAACAAAAGGCTCCCATTAATGCCCGTATAGCCTTCATTTCAGTTTGTTATTGCATTGGGGAATAATACAATCTGTTGATCAACTTGACATGCATCATATGCAATCTGGATTGCATCGATATTAGCTGGCTTTCCATTTTTGTATATTCTTTCTCCAGGTAGTTGGAAAAAGTTTTCCGTCCCATATGCCGTGTGCCGCCCGGACATGGTATCATGCTAACTAGCTCCCAGAAAGCGGGTGACTCCACTGTAGCAATAGCCTGCATGTGTTCTACAACATACCGTGCAATGGCTTTATTGACTTTTTCCTGGCTAGCAGTCCCTGGGTTAAAATCCAGCCGCTGTTGCTTAGGTGGAGGTGGAGTGGCCTCGGCTGAGTCTGGGTCTGTGCCGGTCTTAATTACTAGCTTCGTCCCAGCATGTTGTTTTTGCAGATGTTTTAAGAGATTTGAATTTCTGGTTTGGGCAGTAGATAGACTCTTTGACCCGCCAGGACACAACTTACATTTAACAGAAACTTTCTTTTCTTTGTGCTCGACAAAAGTGAAATAGTGAGAATATCTCCAGGTGGAGAAACTAGACTTGGGCTCCGCCGCCGCCATTCGCTAGTCTTGTTAGTAAACAACACAAACACGCCCACAGCCACAGCCCGTCTCCGCATGTGACGCAGGAAGTATTTAAGTACATTTACTCAAGTACTGTACAGTTCTCATCTCTGTTCGCCTGGCTGTTGACTATATAAAAGAACTAACGCAGTAACGGAGTAACGCACCATGTAGTAACGGTAACTGAGTTACTGAATTTAAAAAGTAATGCGTTAAAGTACTAGTTACTGCCAAAAATAACGGCGTTACAGTCACGCGTTACTTAGTCCCAACAAAGTAAATAACTCAGATGTTAAGGGGGTTGAAGCTTTTCCTCCCAAATCAGATATGCTTTGTTTTTCAACAAAGGTATACATTTCCTGCATAATATGCTGCACACAGGTGATACTGAGTCTTCTCGAGTAATAGATTATAAACTACACCATGCTTAAATAGATTCCTAAGTTATTATTTCACATGTGACATATGTAAGAAAAGGGAGGGAAGAGTCAATTATATTGAGTAATTGATTTTATATTGGAACATTTATTACTCAAACCTGTTTTATGGAAGAGGAAAAATATATTTTTCTGATAAACTAGTATTTTATGAAATGGTGAATTAATATAACATTTAGAATCATTGAGAAGGGGTTATATCCAGGGACTAGCTCACCTTTAAATTACAATAACATTTCTCTGCTTTGGACTGATGAGTATATGATTCTTGTATGTTAAATGACTAACACAAACCTTACATTTATGCATGTGCATGTATCAGGAAGGCTCCCAAATAATTCTGAGGGGCCTATCCTATTTTTGTAATTAAATGATAATGTGCTAATCCATTACTTTGAGTTGTCTGCACTCAGGAAAACATCCCTATCAGGTGTTAACCCAATAGCTAGGACAGCTCTGAAGGCCAAGGGTCAGAGAGAGAGGGTCACACCCTCCGGCTGCAGAGGGCACCCCCATCCACGGGCAAGGAGGCACGAGGTCGTTCGAGATGAGAGGATTCTAATCTTCAACTATCTGAGGAGATGGGATGCTTCTTCACCATTCTGCTCGGTGGGCTTAGGCAGACAACCCTGCGGGACAAGCGAGGGCTTCAGAGGCTTCATACAAGGTTCCTTGTTTCTTGGAGGAGCAGATGTCTTCCTAACCTCTCCATCACGGGGGGAGACCTGGATGCACCATTTGGAATACGCAGTTGCACTGCTCTCAAGCAGATAGCAGAAGGAATGCAGGCAGATGAGCCTCCGTTTCACTGGGGGATCATACAGTGCTCACTGAATTGAGCCACACAAAAGCAGAGCAATTGGGGGGTTGAAATATGGCGCTCTGATGACGAAGAGTTTGAGCCAATCAGCACCTCAGTGCTAATCTACAGTATCAGGATGCCTTTACACACACCAGACACTCTTTGTCATAAAGAGAGGAGGAGAACGAGTCAGAAAGACTGAAGGACATGTTCTTCCAGCTCTCGTACAAAGATGAACTTTGAATTGATTTTATATCTTGGATGTTTACAGATGTACAATTAATGACTGTCTTTATATTTCTAATGACCAGACATGTGTTGAATAGTGGTGATTAATATATTTTGCCGGATCAGATTACACCTTCGCACTAAACAAAATTAATTAATTAATATTTTCAGATTATAAAGTATTGAATAATAAGATATTTCTACTATTATCACAGATAATGTTAATATCCTTAATCGTCCAGCAATCAGGCTTAACAACAGTACTCTTTAATGTATTATCCATGCACAGAAAGACCTACAATGATGTTTCAAGTACTGCATTAATTTCAGTTTTGGCCCAAAACAAATATTTTTGCTATTGTGCATCTGTGTTTTATGTGTGTTCATTATTGTGCTTTTGACGAAAGATGATCAAACACTGATGAGAGATGATTTTTCCTATTATGATTGGCTGTATCAATCATTGTGATTGAATGTTTCAATCTTATTCTACTTTGTGATGTAATTGATGTAAGTCCACACTCAAATCTGAAGATTCCCATTGATTTAAGTATTGACCAAATTATTATTAGACTAATGTTTTTTAGGTTATCATAAATGATAAAAAGAGTGGACTGTTAGGGAAATAATTGTCCTCGACTCCTAGATATGACGTGCATGACCAACCCTGACATCTGTTTATCTCCTTTAAGGACATAGGCTGCTTCAGCCATAAAGTTATTGTTCCCATTCTGTGACCGGGCAACACTAGGTCACAGATGGTCTGTTGTTGTGGGTGCACTGGGACACTTCCTTCTTTGTTGTTTGTGGACTCCAAGGTGTGAAATCTTCGAGGCCATATGTGACGGATGCAAGTGACTCAGTGTGCCCAACTGTCTAAGCTATCTTATCAAAATGTGTTGATCACTCTCTGTGAAACCAGTTAAATGGGCTAACGAGAGAGAGGTGCTCCAGAATTGACGTGGCAACCCACCCGTGCAGTCTCACCGTGACTGCTGTGACTTGTGATGTGAATCTCTCCGGCCTTAACTCCAAATAAACCATCAGTGTTTGACTTCAAAAGCTCCTGCTCCACCGTGTCTCCTTCCTGAGTCGGTGACTCCTATTTGCATTGATACACAGAAGTTTCCTCCACACTTCTCACTCCTTTTCGAACACTAGATGTGGCACTGTTTATGTTGCTAATGCTGTTGTTGTTGTAAATGTCATTTTTTGTTTTGATGTCTCTACATGACTATGCACTGCAACATTTGTTTTGTAATTATTTATTTTACTTGTTCGAAATAAATGTATCAATCAATCTGCTCTGTGACTCTGATCTCTGAAGAGTCCTTCTTCTACTTTTCTACACACTTTGTTTTGCACCTGCCTTTGTTCAGTCAGGCTTTTAGTTCTTTAGTTGCTTGATTACAAATGTTAAGCAGCAAACCCCAAAGTTATTCTGTGTGTGAAAGAGTTTGTTATTTGAAATTAGTCTCCTACTGAACTGTTTCAAACACGTCATGTGGTCTCAATGTGATCTTATCAAAGTTAAAGAGGATTATAAAAAAACATGTACTAAAGCACAACCACACACACACACACACACACACACACACACACACACGCGCACACACACACACCACCTATGATAAGGACATGCAGCGTATTGCACAACACCTCTCATCACATCATGGAGCTATTGAATGTGTGTCAGTCTGAATGGAAGTGTTCTGGCTTCACAGCACCGTTATTAAAGCTTCTCTGCTATTAGACAGGTGATGGTAGCTTAGCAACTGAAGCTCACCTGACTATCATGACTGTTGTTATCATGTTGTGGCATTAGCCGTTTTCTACAGGCATATTTTACCAACGTTGTTTTCTGTATGATTGTACTGAGTGTAGCCCATAGTGATTCCTCCTGATGGCTGACATAATAAAAGACTACAGGAACACTTATGAGGCAGTGTGCTGCTCTTCAACAAATTACAGCCAACAGGTGGTCGTTAAAAGTTAAAAGTTATGGGGGTCTCATTATTTGACCCAAAGGGCTATTCTGTATATGAGGCCCTGAAGTATCTGCTCCATTATCAGTATCAAATGCACATTGATGCCACCAAATGACACAATAATAATAGAAAGTACTACAAATTAATTAATTTACATCTTAAATTATTAATATATACACAACATATTTTTTACAAATATCCAACCTTCAAATGTACATTTTAAATCAACATTGCTCTGCACACTTGCTAGAGAACATGTGTGTGGTAATCTCAGTCCCTTTGTAGGGCTGCGAGAGTATGGCTAAAAGCATGTGAGTAAATCTCACTGTAACTATTGAATTATGACCGATCATAACTCAGCTGTGTTACAAGACGGGTCGGGGGGTTTGGCGGCACTCTGTGTACACACACACACATGCAAAAACACACACACACACACACACACACACACACACACACACACACACACACACCACTGCAGACTCTCTGCACGGTGGAGCAGCGGAGTCCGGGGGGGTGAACACACGTTTCACCAAGCCGAAAAAACTATATTCGGTCACAGAGATCTGCTATTTTAAAGTAAAGTCAACACATATCGACACTAAATATAGTCTATATTAAGAACGAGCAAAGTTTTAACTTAGGCCTATATATCGTTTTTTGTAAACATTACATATAAATATATACAGTAAGGTGGCAGACATCATTTAATGAATTTTAACTGAACAATAACTGAATGAGTTGTATGACCATTTTAGACCACTGACATAATGATAATATATAATAATAATTCAAGTACATCCTTTCAAACTGCTAGTCACACCCTCATGTAAATGGAAATGTATCGAGTTCATTTTTATTTATCGTACGATACGTCAATTAATTGCTTGGCGCGACAGGCACACAATAAAACAGTGGAAACCAGGCCCGGTTCCAGAACAAAATGACTCAGGGTGCATCTGAGATTAGAGAGGGTGCAGTTGTAAAGTGCTATTGGAGTGGACCTAACCTCCTCTAGGAGGGTCCTCACCTCCTCTAGGGACATGCTCCCCCGGGAAGATTTTTTTTTAAATATTGAAGTTCAAAGCATCAATCTGGTGCACTTTGAGAGCAACATGAAGAGATCTATGGATCTATGTGCTCTTTGCTTGATTCATGCCTTCCCAGTCCCTTATCACGTAGCCTATAAGAGCATGGCGCCAGTTGTTGTAGCCAGTTGTGGTGAAGGCATCTGACTTACTTGAACCGAAATGTCTACATGCAGAAGATGGCATTTTTTTTTTACAGGAATATTCCAGCCAATCTCTGTTTTGAGACCATGAGCTGCAAAATGAACGCCTCACCCCACTGTACAGGCGAGTTGGGTACTTTCTTGAATATACCTGGGCAGGCTCTGTTTTGCCGAGGTCCTCTGGCACTTGCGGGCCGCTGAGGGGTGGCGGTGTTTGGGGCAATGAAGAGAGCTGCGGCTGCTCCGCCTCCGTGGGCGAGGCAGGCAAAGCCAGCGAGTCGGGCGTTAGTGTCCACGATAGTGGCCGCGGGTAACGTAACGTCCCCATGATCTGAACTGTTATTGCCTGCAGTAGATGCAGTGTTACTGCTGGCGATAAGGGCTGGTTGTTTTAACCATTTTCTGATGTCCATCATTGACTGCTGTGTCAGCACTTTGCAAGTGACGAACGCGCAGCGGCACAGGTCACGCGCACCTGACATAATAACGTTACTTACCGTTTAAATTGACCAAATAAATGCAGCAGACAATGTTATTTAACCACAATTACAATTTATTTTATTTCAACTATATTCTTCTTCTTCTTCTTCTTCTTCTTCTTCTTCTTCTTCTTCTTCTTCTTCTTCTTCTTCTTCTTCTTCTTCTTCTTCTTCTTCGGTGGGAGGTGTGTTTTTGAAGAGGGAAGAGGGATTTTCACTTTTATTTGCGTTTGTTTTCTGTTTTCAATCGTTTCTTTAACTGTATGATCTTACGTGGGGATATTTGTACTCTTTACAAGTACGGTTAATATTTTTTCGTGAGTGTTTTGTCCGTGCCTCGTGGCGGGGATGGCGTCCTTCGGGGCGCCGCCGGTGTCTCTGAGACACGGCGTGCGTTTGGTGGCTCAGGCCGCAAGCACAGTGGAGCAGGTGCTGCTGGCTGTGGGGGAGCAGGTCGGTCATGTAAACATCTCCTATGCTTCCCGCATGAACAAAGCGGTCGTGGTCTTTTTTGAAAGACAGAAATATGTGACGGAACTTATTGAGAGCGGATTAATGATAAACGAGGAATATATTCAAGTTTCGCCGTTGGCGACACCGTCCACGCGTATCACTGTGTCTGGCGTTCTTCCGTTCATCCCGAATGAGGCGCTGGAACGGGAGCTGAAGCGTTTCGGTTAAGTTTGCCAGTAATCTCCGCACTGTTGCTCTGGG
>CADEHL010000436.1:20000-37417 GCA_902827135.1 Harpagifer antarcticus | reverse complement strand
AGTGTCTCTACTTTAAAGAGTCCTCTCCTGCTGATGTTCAGGTGTATCAGTATGTAGTGTCTCTACTTTAAAGAGTCCTCTCCTGCTGATGTTCAGGTGTATATCAGCATGTAGTGTCTCTACTTTAAAGAGTCCTCTCCTGCTGATGTTCAGGTGTATATCAGTATGTAGTGTCTCTACTTTAAAGAGTCCTCTCCTGCTGATGTTCAGGTGTATATCAGTATGTAGTGTCTCTACTTTAAAGAGTCCTCTCCTGCTGATGTTCAGGTGTATATCAGTATGTAGTGTCTCTACTTTAAAGAGTCCTCTCCTGCTGATGTTCAGGTGTATATCAGTATGTAGTGTCTCTACTTTAAAGAGTCCTCTCCTGCTGATGTTCAGGTGTATATCAGTATGTAGTGTCTCTACTTTAAAGAGTCCTCTCCTGCTGATGTTCAGGTGTATATCAGTATGTAGTGTCTCTACTTTAAAGAGTCCTCTCCTGCTGATGTTCAGGTGTATATCAGTATGTAGTGTCTCTACTTTAAAGAGTCCTCTCCTGCTGATGTTCAGGTGTATATCAGTATGTAGTGTCTCTATTTAAAGAGTCCTCTCCTGCTGATGTTCAGGTGTATATCAGTATGTAGTGTCTCTACTTTAAAGAGTCCTCTCCTGCTGATGTTCAGGTGTATATCAGTATGTAGTGTCTCTACTTTAAAGAGTCCTCTCCTGCTGATGTTCAGGTGTATATCAGCATGTAGTGTCTCTACTTTAAAGAGTCCTCTCCTGCTGATGTTCAGGTTTATATCAGTATGTAGTGTCTCTACTTTAAAGAGTCCTTCCTGCTGATGTTCAGGTGTATATCAGTATGTAGTGTCTCTACTTTAAAGAGTCCTCTCCTGCTGATGTTCAGGTGTATATCAGTATGTAGTGTCTCTACTTTAAAGAGTCCTCTCCTGCTGATGTTCAGGTGTATATCAGTATGTAGTGTCTCTACTTTAAAGAGTCCTCTTCTGCTGATGTTCAGGTGTATATCAGTAGTAGTGTCTCTACTTTAAAGAGTCCTCTCCTGCTGATGTTCAGGTGTATATCAGTATGTAGTGTCTCTACTTTAAAGAGTCCTCTCTGCTGATGTTCAGGTGTATATCAGTATGTAGTGTCTCTACTTTAAAGAGTCCTCTCCTGCTGATGTTCAGGTGTATATCAGTATGTAGTGTCTCTACTTTAAAGAGTCCTCTCCTGCTGATGTTCAGGTGTATATCAGTATGTAGTGTCTCTACTTTAAAGAGTCCTCTCCTGCTGATGTTCAGGTGTATATCAGTATGTAGTGTCTCTACTTTAAAGAGTCCTCTCCTGCTGATGTTCAGGTGTATATCAGTATGTAGTGTCTCCATGCTTTAATGTTCAAAAAGCTCTTTATTTTTCTCATACTGCCTGTGCTGCAGCACCTCTTTTCACCCTCTGTCTGAAACCAGAGCCCAGTCTGATTGGTTAGCTGGCCGGCTCTGTTGTGATTGGTCAACCGATAAGAGATGTCCCGCCCCTTAGTCCATCACGTACAATGTGTTGGAGCGCTAACCAATGGAAGCGTGAGAATTAAATAAGGCCAAAAGGTTACCTAAGAACATAAGAGCGCCATTTTAACATTCAAACTCATTCAAACTCATTCAAACTCGTTCAAACTCATTTGGTTTAGGAATATTTTGAAGGAAATGATTTGCTGCTCATTATTCTTTTTACAAACCTTGGATCTGAACGAGTGCTATGACAGGATATTCTGAAACACACCTCAAAACATGGTGGGTGTGTTTGATTGGGGGTCACTTGACGCAAGTGTTGACGTACAGTAAGGCCAACATTAACCCATGATGATGGACGTCTTTATGAATGAATGAAGCGACATGAGTCAGAGGATTTGACCCGTTACCTCTGCCCATTTCTAAACTTTTCATAACGCGACATTGGGTAGAAAAACACCAGAAGAAGAACGTCAACTGGAAGAAGGTTTAGCGCTTCAGAGCTGACCTCATCCCTAATAACACAAGCTGGTAGTCTATTATCAATGCTGATGAAAAATGGTCCAGAACCTTCAATGAGTCCGGAGTTATCTAAAGATAACCCGATTCAATGTGGATTTCAATGTAGAGAACCTTGGAGTCATTCATTTCTCCATATTGCATTACATTTCCATTTCTGGGTAGCAGTGTTAATGGACTTTTCCGATGAAGTCATTTACTGCGATGCAGGGATGAGCAAGAGGGGAAAACAGACATTGGAATCGAATTATATCTATTTCTGTCTTTATGTAAATAGTGTCTGTATTTAACTCAGTCTTGTGAGGCGTGTAACAGCACAAGCTCAGTATAACAACAACAAACCCAAATGCATGACTTATAATGAAGTCCCGCCCATCTACTTCCGACCCATGGGACATTGTTTCGGAAAAAGTATGTATTGAAGTCAATGGGGAGAGAAAGATTATCTCTCGATCCCGTTTGAATTGTGCCACGAATTACACAGATGTTTGTCAATCTTAACAAATCATTTCCATTTAAAAAAAGTCACAGTTTGTCGTAAAACTGTTGAAATATAAGACTATGAAAATAAGCAACTAGAAAGACTACAAATCCCAGAATCCCATGGAGGAAAGGGAGCGACTTCGCCTCTCTATTTCAATATCTGCAGGTTTTTCTTAACATTTTCAAAGGCTTGAACAAAAGAAATGGACCGTTGTGCTTGTATTTCTGTTGCCTTGTCAGTACGGCTTCAAAAGTACGTTCTGTATTACCTTCATTACAGCTCACAATACTTCTTATCTGATGAGAAGGCAATTAACTTATTCACAGTGTGCGTCAGTGTTTTGTTAATGCTATATTATAAGATGATACTGTCTGTGAAAGTCTGTGTGCACGTTTCTGTACTTTTCCCTCACAGCTTGACGACTACATCTTGATATCGAAGATCCAGAATCAATGTCTCTCAGCGCTGCACGTGTCCTTCTCTTGGTATTGCCCTGCTGACTTTATCCCACCTTATTAATTGAAGTTACTGCTGCAGTAAAACCTTCATAACCGCAAATGCTATCAAACTATAGCAAATGGAAGTACAGAATTAAGCGATTTGAGACAGTGTGAGAAAACTAGAAATGTGATCCCCCTCCCATATCCTCCCCATTTGTCCCTGCGATGCTCCTGAGAACTGTCACAGTGCAATGGAAAGGGAAAGAGGTCAGTACAGATGTCCACATGTCGTCATCACATGAATTTGAAGTAGCTCATGCTCACATTTAGCCCTTATCTTTAATGAGAACACACCATGCTGTTTCGGCAGAGGACTGAACATTATACCCTGTTGCCATCGAAGCAGTGGCCATAGCGATTACTGTGCAGAGGAAAGAGATGTTTGGCTTTCAGGAAGAAACTCAGAGACTCAGAGACTTTGGGAGATTGGTTTTGCTTATTTAGAAAGATGAATAGCATGCTAATAGTTCACTTGACATTAAAGCACAGCTGTGTGGTGGTTTGTATACATTGCTATACACTTTGTACAGGATTGAAAGGTATTAATAACTATACATATATTTAACTTACTTATGACAAACATAACTTGGGAACATTTAGGTTTTTGAAGCTTACCTGTGTAACTCTTAACCCTCCTGTTGTGTTCGGGTCAAATCTGACCGGTTTACTACTTTCATCAATCATAACTTTTAGTTTTACATTCGATTGCATCAAGGCTTCATGACATCCTTCACAGGAGACTTTGAACATAACACTTACTGATCACCACTTTCATTGGATTGTGGATGATTTAGTCAACTTTGAAACACCCATGGTGTTCCCGCCATAAAGAAAATGAATTAGTAACCATCCGGATCAGATAAAGCACACACACACCACACACACACACACACACACACACACACACACACACACACACAACACACACACACACAACACACACCACACACACACACACACACCACACACACACACACACACACACACACACACACACACACACATACCCTGTATCCATCACTTCAGGGGACATTACATGACTTACATGCATTTACTGGAGACTTATCCTAACCACTAACCAACACATGCCTAACCCTAACCCTAACCCTAACCCTAACCAAGTCTTCACCCTAAAATTAATGATTCCCCTCATGGGGACCACCAATTTGTCCCCATGAGGGCGGCGAGTCCCCACACGTGACTGTGTAAACAGATTTAGGTCCCCACAAGTATAGTAATGCTAGGCCACACATATACACACACACACACACACACACACACACACACACACACAGAACAATTTGATACATTTCCCGCTCTTATGTGCCCCTCCCCCCACATGGATCACACCTGGCACACCAATACATGTTCAGTGTCTGTTCCTTGTATATCTACTGCAGTTGTTCATGTGTACCAGTACTCTGATACAACATGTACAGTTTGAAAGGGTGTTAAATGAAATGTTGTGATGATTCATGGTTTTTGTGTTAATGTAATAGCAGTTAAAACAGGACCGGTCACATTTGACCGCAAACACCAAAGTAAGGGGGGGGGGAGACGAAGACAATAGGAGGGTTGATCATTGTGACCTCATTCAGACCGCCCAAGTCTAATTCTAAAGACTAAACTTTATGTACTAAGTCTGTTATATTTGTGTAACTCTTAATCACTCTTCTCACCAAAGTCTAATTATCAAAAAACATGTTCTGAGTGTGTTGGCCATCAATGGTGGAATAACATAATATAGTTTCAGTTTTAAAAGTTCATTCTGATCAGCTCTTCTGAAATAACATAATGCCATTTAAAGTATTGAAATTGTGAGGGAAATATCAGATTGATTAAAAGGCCTTATTATGCTATTGGGGTTTACCCTTTTCTGTATTGTAATGTATATACTTAGTGCATGTAAATGGTCTGCAAAGACTAAAACATCTGTTCCATCCAGAGGGAGTTTGAAGAAGGCTTTAGACCTGTGCTGAAACAAGACGATTGAAACAGTGTCGAGCATAAACCAAACAGGTCTTTGGAGGTCTGAAAACTCAAAGGTGCTAAAACCTTAAGTGTTGAAAAAAGTGAAAGGGTAAAGTTGTATTACTTCAACAATACATTTTTTGTAGTTTTAGCAAACTAATTTCACTTTCAGTCGGTCAGTGGGTTAAATAACAGTGTGTTAGTGATTTAACCCTTGTATGGTGTTCAGGTCTGTGGGACCCGTTTTCATTATTTAGCTAAAAATGATATGATAAATAATTTTCCAAACCCACACTCAATGGCCTTGGCTCGTTTTCTGTGAAGAATCATATATCAGAAAAATGGTCTGTAAAGGTGGGGATGGAATTGACCGTGTCTGTCAATCTGGCCCAAGAACAAGTAAGAAGTGTGTGATTATAGAGACTGTGTCAGTCTGGGCTGTAATCCCTTTGGAGAGGGTGACAGAGCACACCTGTTCAGTACAGTTAAATCTGAGACACCACACCACACACACACACCCACACACACACACACACACACACTAACATGTAAAGCAATTAGAGCTTGTTAATGGTAATCAATTCTACTAACAACCCGACTGCAGGGTCTGAGACACTCATCCGTAGATTATGGAAGGTACACACACACTTTCTTTTAGGTAAATTGTGTTCTGTGATGCTTGGTGTGTGTGTAAGACCTTTGTGTTTCTACCCCTTACATTCCTGCACAAGGTTGCAGCATTGTTGATAAATTCGAACACGGACAGCTGTCTGCCTCTCACATCTCCCGCATTATGCAGGAACCAACCTTTATTTTTTTCACTCTCTTTCCAAGCTACAACTTTGGGGGCAAGACACAATAAATAAAGCTTCGCCAGTTTGGGTCCTCATCACAACCGATCAAGGTGGCCAAAAGATTCTCTGCTCAGAGGGGCCTTGCAAATGATTCTGGAAGAGAGAGAACCATTTGATGACGATTGTAGAGGAAGAGGAAGAGGCTGACAGTGACTTTGGGGAAGAGAATGAGATTGAGCATCAGCTAGTACAACCAAAAGACGAGCCACAGGACCAGCCGGTCAGCGGGCCACATTTTTTAAATAGTTAATTGTGTTTGAATTGAAGCCCCAAAAAGGCGGCGGGCACCAGACCCACGAACACTGGCTGAGTGACACAAATATGAACACCATACAAGGGTTAAAAAAGTACAGATTGATATTCTTTATATTCAAAGAGCAGCAGATGCAGACTGACGGCAGCTCGGAGAGGATTGATTTCTCTCTGAGTGAAGCTGGACTCAATGATCTTTCAAACGAGACTCTGCCATGATGCAATGGCTGACTGCTGGAAACTCTGCGTTAAAAGAAACCCGTTATCTATATTCAGAGGAGGGATGGATACATGAATCACTGCAGGGTTGTTTTCTAGGTTAACAGGGTGACAGTGTTCTCTGAGGGTAATCCCTCTGAGCCTCAGGTTACTGAGAGCACCCTGACATCCACACGGCGTCAATCTGTATAACTTTATCGACAGTCTTTCACTGAGGCTATTTCGTGAAACAGGCTGTTTTGAGCTTTAAATTCTCTCGGAAAGTTACTGAAAGATACACTTTGGTGTTTAAAGCTGACCACTACCATGAAAGGAACTGTTTTATTAGATTTCATCAAAAATCTGACTCTTAATGTCAGTGTGTGATTTCTGTGTCTCTCATCACACACCGAACCCAAAATGATTACGGTTTCAAATGCAGAACAAACTAAGTGATATCGAACTTTGGGCTTCAAAACCATTGTCCACAAACTAAGGGTGAGTTCACGGTCACTATTGATACACAATCTATGTGTTTTTTCCAGGAGGAGAGAATGGTAGGTTTCAGCGTTAGAGTTCTTTTAGTTTATTGTTTTGTGTTTATTATTGTGGCCTTGCATTTTATTTTGATATTGATCGACCCTCTCTTTTCAGGTGTCTACACTTCCTGTCGTTGTGTGTCACCTGCCAGCTTGATTGTGGTCTTTGTTTCCACCTGTGCCTCAGTAACCGTTGTGTGTGTAGCCCTGCTCTCCTTCTGTCTTCTGTCGGTTCGTCTCCACGTCGAGTCCATGTCTGTGAACACTAGTGATCTGTTGAGCAACCTAGTTGGACCTAGAGATCTTGTGAGAAACCTAGTTGGACCTAGAGATCTTGTGAGAATCCTAGTAGAACCTAGTGATCTGTTGAGCAACCTAGTTGGACCTAGAGATCTTGTGAGAATCCTAGTAGAACCTAGTGATCTGTTGAGCAACCTAGTTGAACCTAGAGATCTTGTGAGAAACCTAGTTGAACCTAGAGATCTTGTGAGAAACCTAGTAGAACCTCGTGATCTTTTGAAAAGTCTTTTATAAATAAAAGATATTTTTGAAGTCAACCGAATCGTGCATCTGAGTTCGTGTGAGTCCTTCGTGTCAAATGGACATTTTTAACAAACTCATTGCTGCCTTTTCTATGTCTCTTTATACCAGACTTCTTCCCAGAATTGGTCTTTGACAGTAAGTTTTAGAAATGGCCAAAATTAACGAGAGATGTCTTATTTTTCGGCGTTTAGTTTGACAATCATAAATGGGTGATTTTATCTTTTTAATGTGTTTTAAATTGAGGCTCAAACCTCTCGTGTCCCTTCAAGATCTAATAACCCAATATGGTAATGGCTCAAAACCATTGCTGTATTTATCTTAGAAAGTTTTCTGTTCATGAAAGTTAATTGTGACGCCTTACAATGTATTGTTCAGCGTTCCCATTGTACTTGTCTAACATCAATGCTTGGGATGACATGACCAAGAATGAAGACAAAAAGCCAGAATGTCAAACTCAAGGCTTCAAAGCTGTATTCAACAGACGAGTGGATGATGTAACGTTTAGTAATGATATCAATTTGATGTGTTTGTTGCAGAGGGCAGTGTGTTTTATGAGAGAAATGTACTTTTTCTCATAAATTACAGGCTGTTGGAAAATGAGGTATCGGTCAAATGGGACATTTTTCGGACCAAAGCAATTTTAGTCATTAAAGGCCATCAGGGAAAAAGCATTGAATCTCTCTCACAGCTGTACACATACAGTAGCATAGTTTCCATGTCTGCATGCAAAACACAACACACACACACACACACACACTCTATAATCACACACTTCTACTTGTTCTTGGCCAGATTGACAGACACGGTCAATTCCACCCACCTTTACAGACGTTGCTATGACAACTGTCTGGATTTCTACCTGCAGCGGGCTCATTAGCTGCAGCCATGCTGTCTGAGAGCCGTGACTCAGACCTGCTTTCACCTCAGATCCTTCCTCACATGTTCAGACCAGAAGCCCAAATGAATGTATCACTATCAGACTCTCTTTTGTTCATCCACAAGAAAGAAGAATAAACACTCCCTACTCTTCTATTGTTGCCGCTTTGAGAAAACTGTCGGAACAGAATTCCTCTTGGCCTTATCGAACATAAGGTATAGCACTACACGCTACCAATCACAGCTGTGGAGACATTGGTATAGTTGTCTCTTTGTAGGACACTGATTTAAATTATTCTTAAACTATGAATTATTTTTATGCTGTGTATGTAATTTATTATATGTAATTTATTATATGTAATGTCTTGTCTTTTATCTGGCCCCTGAGTCTGTAATAAAGTTTTCATTCATTCATTCCTCAGATTCCTCAAAGCAAAGAATCACGTTTCCACAGTTGGATTTTCTGTACCTTATACTTGGGATGTAACGAAATAAATACTGAGATCCTTCACCTAAATAAAAGTAGAAATACCGAAATGTAGAAATATTATTTTACGAGTAAAACGTCTGCATAAAAAAAGTTTGTTTTTGATTTTTCTTTAAACTAAAATAACAAACATTTGTACCCGTTTTGCATAAATTGGAAATACTTAATTAAAATACCTCAAAACTGTTCTTAAGTATAGTAATGGAACAAATCTACCTAGTTGGTAACATGTTATTGTTTTAGCTTAGTTTTACATTAGTTAAGTAAGTTTCAGTGTTTCCGTGCCAACCGATCAAAGAGTTGTTCTGTCAACATAAGTCTGTGATGTTAACATTATATCAGTTTTAATCATCCAACTCATAAATCATAATGCTTTGTTTTGCTTTTGATGCAACACAATTCAGTTCCTTTTGAAGCCGTTGAACAAGACACTGATGTGTTGCTGTCTGCACGCCACGCTTGTCTGCAAACAGCAACTTGTTCCAGTCCGTGACTCATATTCCATCTCAGTCCTGTGGCTGGGTCTGAGTCTAACTTTAGCTATTCTTCTGAGCGAGGCACGTATAGAACCTGCCAGTGCACGACTTTAAGACAATGCCCCGTACCTGATCCCTTGAGAGCTTCTGTGATCTAACTTCAGCTGCTGAGCCGTGAAGCTGCCCGTTTGTTTTGACTTTGACTTTTGGAAAGCAGGTAAAGACACTCTGACACTGAATGTTATATATCATCAAACCGAAACATTGAGCCCATTTCAGGAGAATTGTTTACATTTTAAGTTTGATATCAGTATTTAAAATAGGTCAATGAGAGAACGAGCAGTGATGAAGACCTTTGCTTGGACAGATATACGTTCAAGTTCTTCTTCTTGTCTTCATTAGCAATACCAACAATCTACGGCTATGCTATCAGCTCTGTTAGGCTATAGGCTACTGTACCGAAATGCTAAATAGCACAATGCAATGCTAACATACTGAGATTTAAAATGAGATTACCATGCTCTTGATCTTAGTTGTGTTGGATTCTGTGAACATTGTCTTGAGAAAGCTGCTTTTGTGAAGAAAAAAACACAACTTTATTGTGATGATGGAAACCACAAATCTCAAATTCAAGGTGAGAAAGAAGCTTTAAAAGTCAAAATGATCATCAACGTCTAGAGAATGAACTCTCCGAGGACTACAACCAGGGGCGCCGCCAGGGATTGTGGGCCCCATGAAAAGATATCACATTGGTTACTTAAACATTTTTTCTTAATGTTCTAAAATAGTTTGGGCCCCTGTCAGTCACAGGCCCTTAGAATCGTCCTAACTTTTCACCCCCTTACAGCGCCCCTGACCACAACAGCCACACATGTTTAGACATGAATCTACCCAACATGCATTTCAGTCTGGACCAAAGTGGAAGACAGACTGGAATTGCAATTTCAAAAGTCCTACTTTAGAGAAGGAATGAAAACAGTAAATAACAACCAATTTCATAGTTGTGTGCAAAAAGCTCCAAACATTCAGATACGTCAGACTGAAATGCCCCTTGGAGACTATTCATAGGCCCCGATAAACGGTTCTTTTGTGTAATGTCCACACTTTTCTTACACAAGTCACGGGATGGAAAAGACGAAGCTGATATATTTCTTAAAATAACAACAAAGGATGGAAAGCAGCAGCAATGTAAAAGGTGATAAAGAAACTCAATGGGAACTGAAGTGGTTTGAAGATAAATAGATCTACTTTTTTCGCTCCTGGTCAGTATTATCTAGTCATTTTCATCCCAATAGATACCCCAACCACAGCAATCACTCCTCCACCTGCTCCCTCATCATCGTCAGACAAAGAGGCATCATGACGTCATCGAGGGACCACTTTAAAGGTCCCAGGTCATGGCCATTTCTACTGATCATATTTCCATTGTTGAGGTCTACTAGAATAGATTTATATTGATCAATGTTCCAAACTCACATTGGTTTCTCACAGCATCTCTGTATAGTCTGTGTATTCACTCTCTGTCCTACACGGCTTGTTGGACCACCATGACGACCTCCTAACCTATCAGGCTCTCCTCTCCTCTTTCTCTGCTTCGATCTCTCAGGCAAAAAGCACTTTCTTTCAAGATAAGATCCAATCTTCCTATTCCAATCCCAAAAAACTATTTTTCATCTTCTCCTCCCTCCTGGACCCTCCCAAAGCCCCTTCCCCCTCCTCCCTTTTGTCCAGCGACTTTGTTAAACCCTCTCCTAAAGAAACCCACTCTCAACCCGTCTGATGTTATAAACTACAGGCCTGTCTCTCTCCTCCCGTTCCTGTCTGAAACACTTGAACGCGCTGTCTTTAAACAACTCTCCTGTTATCTCCATCAGAACAACCTTCTGGATCCGCACCAGTCTGGTTTCAAGGCAGGTCACTCCACAGAAACTGCCCTCCTTGCTGTCACTGAGGAACTGCACACGGCTAAAGCAGCATCCCTCTCCTCTGTCATCATCCTGTTGGACCTGTCTGCTGCATTCGACACGGTGAACCATCAGATCCTCCTTCGCACTCTCCAAGAACTTGGAGTTTCAGGCTCTGCACTTTCCCTCATCACATCATACCTCAAAGACCGCACCTACAGAGTAACTTGGAGAGGGTCGGAGTCCGACCCTTGTCAATTAACTACAGGGGTCCCTCAGGGCTCTGTTCTTGGTCCCCTCCTCTTCTCCCTGTACACAAACTCACTCGGATCAGTCATTAGCCCGCATGGTTTTTCATACCACTGCTATGCTGACGACACCCAATTAATTCTGTCCTTTCCCCGCTCAGAGACCCAGGTCGTCGCACGCATCTCTGCTTGTCTAGCTGACATCTCTCAGTGGATGTCTGCTCATCGCCTCAAGCTCAACCTTGACAAGACTGAACTGCTTTTCCTTCCTGGAAAAGATTGTCCCACTCTTGACCTGACAATCAACATCGGCACCTCTGTTGTTTCCCCGACTCAGACGGCAAGGAATCTGGGTGTGACCCTAGATAACAACCTGTCCTTCACTGCAAATAGTGTTAATTTTGTTGACTAAAACTATGACGAAATATGTTCGTCAACGACCTTTTTTTCCATGACGAAAATGAGACAATGACGAGACGGCACCGACAGCAGTAAACAATAACTGTAACGAAATCATCATGCAATATCGTTGACGAAAAGTGACGAGACGAAAATGTAGTTTACTAAATAAAAATTATGCCAAAATCTCTCTTTACTTTCGTTGACGAAAAATGAGGAGACGAAATATTATCAAAGATAACGTTACATCTCTGAGAGTCAGTTTTTCTCCCAGCAGTTCCATTTCCGGTGCTGCGGCAGGACAGCAGCTGTGTGTCTGTGGTGAGTGCGGCGGTACATTTGAATTACACCGGGCAGCGGCACAATATGAACTGTCAGGAAGACTCGGGTCTAACTCATGATCTAACTCGTGGTCTAACTCATGGTCTAACTAATCTTATTCAACAGAAAATGAAATGGCAACAACAGGGCTTGGGAGCAGTGGTCGCACTCGCGTTAACCGAATACCCCCCCGTCAGCGCGAGTGAGTGATAAATTGTGCACTCTACGGGTAATAATGGATTATGACGGAAATGTTACGATCCTGTCCGTCAAAATGACTGACAACGAAAAAGTCTAAAGCCACCACCGCTTGGGAAAAAGAAACGATGTGATATTTGGGCCCATTTTCGCTACAATGAGGCGGAGAAAAAAAGCGAATGCATTGTTTTATCAGAAGGGAAGCAATGTGGCCAAAACACAGAAAACACCACAAACCTGATACTCTCTGCAAAGCTGCTTAATCATTCAACCTGTTTTTCATCAAATAAGGACAAGATATAATCCTATTGTGAAATACGTTTGACTAAAATGACAAATGATTGGTTTTGGCTAGACTAGTTTGACTGAAATGTTCTATTTAATCTGATGACTAAAAAAGACTCAACAGTTTTCATTGACTAAAATAATTACTTTTCTTTGACTAAAATGCTCAGACTTTTAGTCGACTAAATCTTGACTAAAATGTTTACTGTTTTAGTCGACTAAAATAAGACTAAAATGCTCAGACTTTTAGTCGACTAAAACTTGACTAAATAAAAACAGGATGAAGGTGACTAAATATGACTAAAACTAAAAAGGAAATTTAACACAGGACTAACACTAAAACTAAATAAAAAAATAGCTGACGAAATTAACACTAACTGCAAACATAGCTGCTACAACCCGCTGCTGCAGATACACGCTTTACAACTTCAGGAAGATTCGTCCCCTCCTGACCCAGATAGTGACGCAGGTTCTGGTCCAGGCTCTCGTCACCTCACGCCTAGACTACTGCAACTCCCTCCTGGCTGGTCTACCTGCATGTGCCATCCGACCTCTGCAGCTCATCCAGAATGCAGCTGCTCGTCTGGTCTTCAACCTTCCTAAATTCTCCCACACCACTCCGCTCCTCCGCTCCCTCCACTGGCTCCCGGTAACTGCTAGAATCCACTTCAAGACACTGGTACTTGCATACCATGCTGCGAATGGATCTGGCCCTTCCTGCATCCAGGACATGGTTAAACTGTACACCCCAGCACGTGCACTCCGCTCTGCATCAGCCAAACGACTCGCTGCACCCTCGCTGCGAGGTGGACCCAAGTTCCCATCAGCAAAAACACGTGGGTTTGCTATCCTGGCTCCAAGATGGTGGAATGAGCTCCCCATTGAAATCAGGACAGCAGAAAGCCTGCACATCTTCCAGACTGAAAACTCATCTCTTTCGACTCCACTTCGAGCGATAGAACTATTAACAAAGCACTTATATACTAATAAAGGACTGGCTTCTCTAAAGCCAGTTGAGTAGCACTTGAAATGTTTTGGCTCTATGAAACCTGATGTACTTATATGATTCTGTTTTCTTCAAGTTTGTATTTTGTTGGTCGAACGCACTTATTGTAAGTCGCTTTGGATAAAAGCGTCAGCTAAATGCAATGTAATGTCATGTAGTAGCCCGAAAAACGTTTACCCATTTAAACAGTCGTGGCATACCTTGTTTGTTTTAAACATCATAAATACACAAACAACAAAGAATACTTACAGGTTGTACCCGAATCTCCCGCTGGTCAAAACAAAGTAGGAACAGCATCGTTCTTCAGTGCCCTACGCTGCTGTTCATGAATCGCTGAAAGGTTTTGGGAAGCTTTGTTTCGTGAAATGCTGGCAGAGGGTGCGGCCTCTGGGTATTCACACGTCAGAGTACTACCCAGGAAGTAAACAATGGAAAAAGAGAAATCTCCAACGAGGCGTTTTGGGGATGTCTGTTCTGTGTTAGAGTTAAGATAAGATAAGATTAACCTTTATTAATCCCCGAGGGGAAATTCAGTTGTACAAAGCAGCAACAGGGTAAGCGTGAAAAACAGGACAGCAAAGATTCACACAGATTAGTAAAATCAAAAATAGTAAAATAACTGTAAAATAACTGTCAGCATATATATATACTTATTTGGTCATCTAAGTTATAAAGTACGGAATAAGTTAAAGTGAAAAGTGAAAATGGACATCTGTACACATAGTGACATATCTATCTACCTTTTTGGTCTACTACTAATAATATGTTAGCATGGGATGTGGAAACAGTGTATATTTATGTCCAGTGATTTAATTTTATTTCTTTTTCATCATTAACCCCTTATTATGCAGCCTGATGGCTACAGGCACAAAGGACTGTCCGAGGCGCTTGGTGCTGTGTCGTGGAGGGATGAGTCTGTGGCTGAACGTACTCCTCATCTTCACTAGCTCTGCGTGGAGTGGGTGGGAGGGGTTCTCTAGGATGCTGTCGAGCTTCCTCCTCGTCCTCCCCTCTGCCACCTCCTCCAGATTGTCCTGTTGTACTCCAACTACAGAGCTTGCCTTCCTCACGAGCTTGTTCAGCCTGCCAGTGTCCCTAGTGTTTGTGTTTCCACCCCAGCACACCACGTCAAAGAAGAGCACACTGGCCACCACAGACTGGTAGAACGTCTGCAGCAGCCTCGTGCACACGTTGAATGACCTGAGCCTCCTCAGGAAGAACAGCTTGCTCTGTCCCTTCCTGAAGAGAGCATCAGTGTTATCTGTCCAGTCCAGTTTATTGTTGAAGTGCACTCCCAGGAATTTGTAAAAAAAACAGGGCTAAAAATACTGTCCGTGAAATCATGCCCCATTTTGCCGGTGCATTTGCTTTCTTTCCCCTCTGGAATCACTGCAGGATTGAAGCCTCACAATGGCACAAGTGCCGCCACATTCATGGTATCCTACTTTTATAGCATCAGGGCTTCAGTAGGGGAGCAGCTTTTCTATATGTAGTTACATCTACCTCGTTCAACCTCATCCAGACTGTTATTCCTATTCTCCCATCCCTCATCATTTCAAACCATTAGGCGCTTTCACACCGGAGTACTTTTACCCGTACTTTTCCCGTTTGGTTCCGATAGTGCCTGGAATTTTTAGTTCACACCAAAAAGAGAACTTAGTTCAGAGAACTTTTACCCACATTTTTAGTCCCTGCTAGAGAGGTGGTACTATCCTGGGGAGAAAAAAGTACCAATTACTGATTGGCTGGGCGAATTGCAAACCACGTCCCGTAAAACTCTGAAAAGTTTGGTGAAGCCGCCATTTTATTTGCTGGCATTAGCATTAGCATTAGCCCCGCACACCAACGGAGAGAGACTAACTTATGGCAACACAAACGAAGAGGTGGAGATGAGGAGGTGTCGGCGTTCTGGCGATTTACTCGGAAGACGATTTACTCGTAGAAGCTGCTGGGAGTCCCAGCAGCTTCTACTGAAGCCTTCCCCAACTCCGGGGACTTCCGGCCGGGGACTTTGGGTGGCAGTATACGCCGTGAAGTTGTTTGCGGCCTGCCAGTAAACCCAAAGCAGAAGAAGAAGAATTGACGTCAGCAACTTCATTTGCCTAATCCTCCCTCAGGGACTTATTCCGGTGTGAACGTGATCTGTACTTAGTTCATGCAAACTAAAGAGTTCTCATGAACTAAGTTCTGATGAACTAAGTACGGCAAAGTACTTGGTGTGAAAGCGCCTAACGTTAGGAGTGGATTATCTTCACTGGAGCCCATCTTGTTTCACCGTCATGTTTCTACAGATTTCCAGAAAGTACAAACCAAACCCTGGCTCTAGAAAGTTCCTTTATGTCACCTGAAGACAAAGGGAGGGGTTTTCAGTCGGCTGCAATCTGTAACCTCACCACTAGATGTCACTAAATCCTACAGTGTGTGGAAGTAGCATATCACATGGTTAAGCTATGGTACAGCTTTTTCGGCTGACCAGATGATGCATGTTTTGCAGACTGCAATGAGAGAAATGATGGCACATGTATCAAATAAACTATGTTTAATCATTATACTGGCTAGCTTGCTAACTGTCAGTTTAAAAAGTTAGGAGTACCTCTAACATGTTCTCTCTCTGGTTAGCATGTTAGCTTTAATTTAGCAGTGTTGTGTGTATGCAGAGTAACACATGTAAGGTACTTTCTCTACCATCATCAGTGTGTTTGTGTTATCGGTGACCAGTGTTGGGACTAACGCGTTACAAAACGTCGTTATTTTCGGCAGTAACTAGTACTCTAACGCATTACTTTTTAAATTCAGTAACTCAGTTACCGTTACTACATGGTGCGTTACTCCGTTAGTTTTTTTTATATAGTCAACAGCCAGGCGAACAGAGATGAGAACTGTACTTAAGTACAGTACTTGAGTAAATGTACTTAGATACTTCCTGCGTCACATGCGGAGACGCGCTGTTGGCGTGTTTGTGTTGTTTACTAACAAGACTATCATGGCGGCGGATGAGCCCAAGTCTAGTTTCTCCACCTGGAGATATTCTCACTATTTCACTTTTGTCGAGCACAAAGAAAAGAACGTTTCTGTTAAATGTAAGTTGTGTCCTGGCGGGTCAAAGAGCCTATCTACTGCCCAACCAGTCATTCAGATCTCTCATCTGCAGAAACAACATGCTGGGACGAAGCTAGTAGCTAAGACCACAGAGACTCAGCCGACGCCACTCCACCTCCACCTGAGCAACAGCGGCTGGATTTTAACCAAGGGACTGCTAGCCAGGGAAAAGTCGATAAAGCCACTGCACGGTATGTTGTAGAACACATGCAGGCTATTGCTACAGTGGAGTCACCCGCTTTCTGGGAGCTAGTTAGCATGATACCATGTCCGGGCGGCACACAGCATATGGGACGGAAAACTTTTCCAACTACCTGGAGAAAGAATATACAAAAATGGAAAGCCAGCTAATATCGATGCAATCCAGATTGCATATAATGCAAGTTGATCAACAGATTGTATTATTCTCCGATGCAATAACAAACTGAAATGAAGGCTATAAGGGCATTAATGGGAGCCCTTTTTTTAAGTAACTAAAAAGTTACTTTTTACAGTAACGCATTACTTTTTGGTGTAAGTAATCAGTAAAGTAACTGAGTTACTTTTGAAATGAAGTAACTAGTAATGCTAACTAGTTACTGGTTTTCAGTAACTAGCACAACACTGCCGGTGACTCATTGTCTCATTATTTTGTTTATCATAACATGTTTTCCTCTTGCCTGCCTGCCTATCCCTCACCTGGCTTCCGACGGATGCCTCCGTGTTTGTGACTTGAAGTCGTCTATTTTATTAACAAGTAATAAAATATACTCATAATAAATC
>CADEHL010000436.1:5000-15000 GCA_902827135.1 Harpagifer antarcticus | reverse complement strand
CACTGCAGTCAGCATGTCGTTGTGTCCCTGAGACACTTCACTCCAAAGTGCTCCTGTGGGGATTGTCCTCAGTATTGTGTATGTAAGTCGCTTTGGATAAAAGCGTCTAACAAGTGACATGTAATGTGATGATCTTATTCACACGCATGCACCATGTGATCACAATAAGAAAGAAGCAATACAGCTTTTAAAAATAGACCTGATAAACAGCCGCCTCGACCTCTTCTGACCTCATCATTGTTGTATTACCGTCACATAACTACAACATGGGGCTTCACCACTATATGCTGCGGGATCTCTCCAGTCGACATACCGTATCTGGTTGGGGTGAAAATGATCTATTTTGCAATTACTGTAATGACAAAATGCAAGCTGAGGAAACCTTGTTGTTTTGTCTGATCCATTGCAAACTGAGGAGAGCTTGAATAGAGACATCCAGCTTAGTGATGCTTACTTAGCAAAATGGCTTCAACAATAATTAAGAAGCACTTTTAATCAGATGACAAAGATGATAGGATGTCAACCTAACAACAAACTGTCCAATGCATTCAGCTGATTCAGAAAGAAATGGTTTTAAAGATGTTTGAAGGTAGAGTAAGACATGGACGGTCTGGATATCTTTAAATGCTCATGTCTCTCATCTGTTCATTCTTCAGTGGAGGAAACAGCAAAGGTGATGATGCTGTTTAGCAGATCTGTGGTGCATGTGCGCCACCTGTTGAGCATAAAAGGAACTACATCACGAGATATACACGTGTTAAAAACACCTTTTTGCATTTTTAAGACATATTAAAATAAATGTGGATTGAATACAAAAAGATAGTGACAATTTGTCCAATGGAGGAAGTGCGATCTCCTGTGTTCTGACTTTCAAGAGACATTTGTGTATGTTTTAAATAATACACATGTTGCCTGTTTTTGAGACAGTACTGAGACAGGAAGTGTACACAAAGGTTGCGGCATAGCAGAGATATCTGGGTTGGTTTAAACACTTGTAGGAGACAAACTTCCTATATAGAATATGATGATTATATATCATTTTGTTAACTTTCTGAGCTTCGGGATAAGTGAGTAGATTCCATATTATACTCTTGTATCTAAAGTCCAATATGGAGCCAGATTCTTTCATCCATTGTCAGTTTATCAGACTCTTACAGATCCCTTTAGTTTGTTTGACTGCGGTTAAAGCAAGTTGTACATTATATACTTTGCTCATCTTTGAAACACGTTGATCTGAACTTTACTTCTCTTCTTGGTCTGCAGCAGGCATCAAACCTTGAGACTCAAAGCATGTTTAGTTCTTAAACTGCTTCTAAATGGTCAAAAGTCTCGCTGGGTGAATGCCAACTGGATGCTAAACGATTCACATTTGTCAAATCAAATTTGAGTTGAATTCAGGTCAGCATGCCTCTAATGAAAGTCACCGATCGAAAATACGAAACATGACAAAACGTCTCGAGGTCAACATGTGCTTCAAGTCGCCCACCTTCTCAAACACAAACAAGGAGAAGGAGATATTTCACCGAGTGGGACGTTTTAAAGATTCAGCACAAACTATTAGTCAGAGTCTGAGTCACAGCTTCTCTGAGATTAAACATCTTTTCCACTTTCAACAAAGGACATAATAACAGAAAGACAGAATAATGGACGGAGATTCTTTTTGTCTGCGTCGTCACCATCAGTGTTGAATTATAAGATATCAATCTGTTTATTTTGTACTCTTACGGCCCGTCCACACAGCGGCGTGCGTTGAAGCTTCCAACGCTTCTGCCCATTCACTTTCAATGGGGTGACGTCACTTTTAGCCGAACTGCATTTTGGGAAGCGACGTGGAGCGTTGCTGGCGTTGCTCGCTTCAAAAGTTGAGCAATGTTCAACTTTTGACGCCTCGACGAAGGCGTCAGCCAATGAAATCCCGTTTATGCAAATCTGCCAGTGCAAGCGCTAGCCAATCAAACCGCGTGTATGCTGGGAGAGACTACGCAGGTCATTTCCTCATATTCCAAAAATGGAGGGAAAATTAATTTCAGCGGTAGTGAATCACCCGGTGCTGAATGATCAGTCTCTGTTCATCTACCGGGATACAAACCGGAGGAACCAGGCTTGGAGGGAGGTGGCAGAGACAGTGGATGAAACTGGTAGGTTTATATCCAGTTGACTTCGTTTTAACGTTGCTATTGCTTTGTATGTCGGGGGCGGGAGATTCATGTGATTGGTTGTTGGTCGCGTTGCTCGCAAAAAAATCCCCAAGCTTCAGACACGCCCACCTCCACGCGTCAACGCACGCTGCTGTGTGGACGCTCCGTTATACTAAAAGTCATTTCCAGTATTGCCGTGATAAATGGACATGTATTTCTGTCTTCGTCACGTGTTAAACTTTGTTCACGGTATTCCTACCCTACGATGGCAACGTCAACAGGTTTTGGGACCAGGAGGGAACATGGAACTTTTTATGTTTCGACGGAGACGAGAAAAACTGCGAGTTGTGGAAGACAACGTTTTTGGGCCACCTGCGACTGTTAGGACGCCAGGGGAGGACGAAGATGGAGACGATGATGACCAGAACAATGGTCTTAATCCTCACCCATAAATCCCTTCATCCCTACCTGTCCCTTCATGTTCTCTCTCCTTCTCTGTCTCCTCTCATCCCTTCCTATTCAACTTTGTGCAAACTTGTTTCTAAATATCTCAATCTAGGTACCGTCTACATTACAGGGCCCATTTTCAGCTCGAGCAGAAATGCGTCTCAGAAAGAGCTCCAAACTGTCTCCAGTACTTTATCTCAGACCAGCCTAACAGACGTCTATTATTATCCCGCTTTACATCCATTCATTAAACCCCCTTCACTAAATCTTCACATATTGTTGTGGCCCAGTCCTTGCTCTTGAAAGGCCTCCAAAGACCACCAAAAAGCCCCTATTGCTGGTTTGTTCTACTGGTCTGTAGTATAACATATGCTAAAGAATGTAATCGTTTTCCTCTCCAAAGGCTTATTTTACAAGTGTCTCAGTTTATTTAATTGATATGTATAGTGCAATATTATTTTTGAACACTTGGTGGCGGGGTTTAGCTGCACCGGGTGTATAAAAGGGGTCATAGTTGACAGGAGAGGACACAGGAGGAAGAGCATACCGATTCCACCAGGCCGGCAGATGCTCAGACCACAACTATTGACTGTAATTAAACCTTGGTATGTAAACGCTAAATAAAACATCTTTCTAAACTGCAGCAAAAGACCGGATATTCATCTGTTTGTGTCAGGATCACTCTAAACCCCTCCTGTGAGGTAATGGCAAAAGGATATAGGACATTGGAACATTAAAATGGCCATTACAACAATAAAGCACTTTCTGTCTTCACTACCTCTCCATGACTCACGGTGTTTCCTTGCTGCCGCGATGCCGACCTGTTCCTGCCTGTGGTCACATGACTTCCTCCCCCTCGTTCTTCCATCTTTCCATTTTCTTCTAATGTCATGACATTTTCAGACCAATCAAAGCAAACCTCAGTGTTGGAAAAGATGGGATTCACGGGGTTAAAATGTGCCTTCAAACTGCTTTACCGATTGTAAACAGGGATTTCCCAGATGTTCCACACCCACAGATCCTCAGGTTAAATCACCCTGACCTCAGTCTCAGATGGATCCCCCTCACACCGGCACACGTTTCAGATATCAATACAAATGTTTGGAGCAAGAAATGCTCTTACTTAATTGGTAAAATACCAAAAGTCAGGGTACGTCAACAACCATTTTTCATCCGACACACGTCCTTTGCAGCAGCCTACTTTGTGTTGTTTCAGGGATGAAAACTAACACATCTAATGTAGGAAGAAAACCTAAAATAACCATTTCTTAAATAATCACAACACTGTTCTTTAAAGGCCTTCATTGCACCAAAGTGAGAATACAAAAATTACATCTAAATCTACATGAAACCTCGCATCCATTGGAGATGTCAGCAGGGGGCGGACTGGGACTAAAAATCAGCCCGGGCATCTCGACCGGCTCACTCCGGTACCGCAAGTAAATTATCAACGGGGGTGCTAGTGACTTATCCGACCGGCACACACCGTCCGACCGGCCCACTTCGGTACCGGCCCATCCGCCACTGGATGTCAGGGTCTTGTAAGAATGTTTATTTCATTAAAGGGGGATTTTATCTCAAGTATTTAAAGACCTAGTCCGAATATCAAAATCTCCACATGGATGACCTTGTTAGTTTAGTTTGATGTTCTGCTATTTTACTGATTACCTCAAAGGCCTCTTGAAGAGCTCAGTCTCCGCCAAGGCCACCCCATAAGTGAATATGTGCTGTAATTAGGATCAACTCCAAAATGGATGAATGTGTCTTTGGCCCAAATGTGTGGCAATAAGTCTCTGCAGTAATCGACAGAAAACACAACAGCGACAAGTAAGAGAGGACGAAGTTAAAACTGACATGAATGCATACTGTCTATAAAGGGATATTTCAAATATGCATAGACCAATTATAAGTTAAGTTAATATAGGCTATCTACAGAGTAAAACTTGTACAGGGGCTTAAATTATGTTTGTTTTTTTGCTCAAGATGAATTTATACACATAAAAGGCGTTCAGGTGTTTCGGTAACTTACTTTTGACAGAAATAGCAAAGGTAACGAGGTTTAAGACACTAGTGTACTGTCATTTTAAAAATCCAGCAGCTTCTCTCACTCAGATAATTCAACTATCTTGTGTAATAATTTACTGAGCATGAGAAGTATTAGCATGAAAGACAAGGATAGATGACTCATTCCCTATTTTGTAATACACCCTCTTGTGCAAAGCCCTTAGAGGTGCTGTAAGGAAGAGAAGTCAAAAATAGTGCACCATTTTCTAAGTGTACGATTCCTCTCCATGTGCTGATAGGTTTTCACCAGTTAAATCCAGTCTTTATTCTTTGCTGATCCTGAGTCAGTGTTTCTTCAGATGTTTCCAACATGAAGGAGCACTAGAGCTTGGAGAGAAGCGTAAGAAGGTAAGGACAGCGAAACATGTGTCTGTGTTGTTATTCAGCTGTAAATCAGATATCGTCACAGTTAATGTTGTAATGACACGGCTCCGCCACTTGGTGGTGCTGTACATCCATGTCAGCTTCATTTTTTAAGTAAAAAACAAGTCATTCATGGTTTATTTATCTTTAATGTGAACACTGGAGATGATACAATACAAATCATTTCAGTTAAAATACAGTATACAGTTTACAAGTTGACAATTCATTAATAATGTCTGATTTATACTGAAAATCTATTGCAAAATCTGTATATCAAGAGTTATTGTATAGTCATTTAGTTCAGCCGGGTGAATCTGTGTATTTCATTTAATATTTGTAACACAAGCAGACAGCAGTATGAAACAATCTTTGTTAAAACATCTCACTATAAACATTAAAATGCCCGTGAAACGCAGAGATAAACAAAGGTCTGATACTAACTGTACAAAACCTCAGGAGGGAAAACAAGTAGAAATATTTTGAGACAAACTTCAAATTTAACAAATGTTCAGAATTTGTTTTATCTTCATTTAAAAAATACAAGACGGGGATTTAAAATGTCTGATGTGTTAATGTTCATTTTATCCAGTTAGGACATTTTTATGCTGTAGGAGTTTTAAATAAGAGTTTAAAATGAACAGTTTATATACAAGAAGTGAAGAATAATACAAGCTGTCTCGACACAAAGTCAAGACAGGAGAGGACTAATACTGTAACAATTATTTATATAACTTCTGGTTCCAAAGGCAAAACATTAACTTCACTGTACATTCAACATTTATTTATTTTTGAATAACAGTAAAGACCATATTTCACAAACACGTTGTTACTGTATCTGTAATAAAAGGAAATGCTAAAAATGATCTCAACGAAACACACCTTTCCTTCTTTGGTGCCATAAAGAAATATTACGTATTTCTCCCAACATCTGTCGAACACAGAGTAGAGTCAGACTCAAAGTCCACCTTCTACCTTTCCTGGAGATTTCCAACACATGTCTTCGTCTTCATCTGGAGATACGGACACTGAACAAAAATATAAACGCAACACTTTTGTTTTTGCTCCCATCTTTCATGAGATGAACTCAAAGATCTAAAACATTTTCTATAAACACAAAATAACCATTTCTCTCAAATATTGTTCACAAATCTGAAAGAATGTGTGATAGTGAGCACTTCTCCTTTGCCGAGATAATCCATCCCACCTCACAGGTGTGGCATATCAAGATGCTGATTAGACAGCATGATTATTGCACAGGTGTGCCTTAGGCTGGCCACAATAGAAGGCCACTCTGAAACGTGCAGTTTTGCTTTATTGGGGGGGGTCTGGGGGGGTCCGAAAATGGACGACGAACACAGGCCACTCGATTCACAACATTACCCTACCCCTACCCCTACCTCTCACACCAGATACTGACTGGTTTTCGGACCCCCCCAGACCCCCCCAATAAAGCAAAACTGCACGTTTCAGAGTGGCCTTTTATTGTGGCCAGCTCAAAAGATATTTCAAGCCAGTAAATGATAGCAATGGTCACAGGTACATGTATTACAAACTGTTATTATATGACATCCTGTACACAGCACATAGGGCGGCAGCTTACATTAGGTGCAATTTATCTGTACAAATGTGTTAATAAGATCTATTTATTTATATATTTTAATGAGATGTATATCTCTATATCTCTGTTTCAACATGACAGGCATTTACTAAACTACACATCTTTCAGAGAACAAAATTACATTTAAAATATTTACATCAAACCCATGGAAAAATGGATGGAAAGAGCTGTGAAATAAACCTACACACATAGCCGTTGATGTACTGTGTGTGTGTGTGTGTGTGTGTGTGTGTGTGTGTGTGTGTGTGTGTGTGTGTGTGTGTACATGCATGTGTATGTGCAGGCATGTATATAGTAGTTATATTACATTCACAGTTGCAGAGGATAGGTGGGTTGGGAGCTTATTGATAGACATTTTACAAACACTGAGAATGTCGAGGTGATTCCCAGACTAGAAGGTTAATTACCGCTCACACACACACACACACACACACACACACACACACACACACACACACACACACACACACACACACACACACACAAACACACACACGGACACGGAGGATGTGGTCTACGTGCGGCAGCAGCCGACAGTCCTCATTTCTTTGTCGACGTACTGCTGCAGCTGGAACTTCGACTCCTCGGGCTCCTTCATGGTCCGGTGCTTCAGCTCTCTGAAGAAAAGAGACGTATTTTATTAAGTATTTATTTCAACAAGAAGAGATTTGAGCTAATAGGAGAGGACTATTTAAAGTAGAGACACTACATACTGATATACACCTGAACATCAGCAGGAGAGGACTATTTAAAGTAGAGACACTACATACTGATATACACCTGAACATCAGCAGGAGAGCACTCTTTAAAGTAGAGACACTACATACTGATACACACCTGAACATCAGCAGGAGAGGACTCTTTAAAGTAGAGACACTACATACTGATATACACCTGAACATCAGCAGGAGAGGACTCTTTAAAGTAGAGACACTAGTTACTGATATACACCTGAACATCAGCAGGAGAGGACTCTTTAAAGTAGAGACACTACATACTGATACACACCTGAACATCAGCAGGAGAGGACTCTTTAAAGTAGAGACACTACATACTGATACACACCTGAACATTTAGTTTAATTGGACCCCTTTAAATCTTTGAAAATTGAATCTTAAACTCTGCTAACACCAGATGGCGACAAAGGAGAGCAGTAATAAATTGCACTGGGGTTTCTTCCATATAATATTACATTAACATGTAAAAGTTGGAGAAAGCAGAACATTTAAAACACCTGAGCTAAAGGTAAACACAATTTTGTACATTTGATCTGATCACTTTTTCTCTTGCTCTCCCTCTATCTATAAGCAGTACAACACGTATGGTATATTTATATAGATAAGACATGCGCATTTATGTCTTATATTACCCCATAGCCTGAATGTATGACTCAATATCACACAACCACTATTCAGATTAAACACAGGACACATGACCGTGTCCATGTCTTTACCTGTCCTGTTATCACTTAATCACTCAATACAACCAAATAAACTGAGCTAAAGGACAGCAATAAGATAAGTACTCATCTCATTGTCTGTGTGGTTTCGTGTGCCAGACCGTCGTGCTGTTCTTAGCCTCATCCCATCATGCCATGCTGTTTCCATAACGAAGCTATGAATGTAAAGCGACTCCCACACACACTGTCCAACGCTACACATCTCAGTGAGACAAACTCAAAATATCATCCTCATTATTAAACAATATAAGACCAGGAGATGTTCTGCTTGATACTGATCTCATGGTAACAGCTGACTCTCTGCCTAACTTTGACATTTTCTATCATCAGAACATGGCTGTAAGGAACAACTGTAAGTCACATGAACACATAAATTGGAGACCGCAGACCTCCGGTAAGGTTGTTCCCATATTTGAAAATAATTCATATATCACGACTTTAATTAAATGTGTTCTACCTTAGTCCACGCTACACCCTTTCACAAAGTTTTATTATATTTAGGCTGGTAGTTTGTCCGTAATCTTCCCCACAAAACAACAAGTCTTTCCCAGGCAGGAGGAAAGGACTCTTTAAAGTAGAGACACTACATACTGATATACACCTGAACATCAGCAGGAGAGGACTCTTTAAAGTAGATACACTACATACTGATATACACCTGAACATCAGCAGGAGAGGACTCTTTAAAGTAGAGACACTACATACTGATATACACCTGAACATCAGCTGGAGAGGACTCTTTAAAGTAGAGACACTACATACTGATATACACCTGAACATCAGCAGGAGAGGACTCTTTAAAGTAGAGACACTACATACTGATATACACCTGAACACCAGCAGGAGAGGACTCTTTAAAGTAGAAACACTACATACTGATATACACCTGAACATCAGCAGGAGAGGACTCTTTAAAGTAGAGACACTACATACTGATATACACCTGAACACCAGCAGGAGAGGACTCTTTAAAGTAGAGACACTACATACTGATATACACCTGAACATCAGCAGGAGAGGACTCTTTAAAGTAGAGACACTACATACTGATATACACCTGAACATCAGCAGGAGAGGACTCTTTAAAGTAGAGACACTAAATACTGATATACACCTGAACATCAGCAGGAGAGGACTCTTTAAAGTAGAGACACTACATACTGATATACACCTGAACATCAGCAGGACAGGACTCTTTAAAGTAGAGACACTACATACTGATATACACCTGAACATCAGCAGGAGAGGACTCTTTAAAGTAGAGACACTAAATACTGATATACACCTGAACATCAGCAGGAGAGGACTCTTTAAAGTAGAGACACTACATACTGATATACACCTGAACATCAGCAGGAGAGGACTCTTTAAAGTAGAGACACTACATACTGATATACACCTGAACATCAGCAGGAGAGGACTCTTTAAAGTAGAGACACTACATACTGATATACACCTGAACATCAGCAGGAGAGGACTCTTTAAAGTAGAGACACTACATACTGATACACACCTGAACATCAGCAGGAGAGGACTCTTTAAAGTAGAGACACTACATACTGATATACACCTGAACATCAGCAGGAGAGGACTCTTTAAAGTAGAGACACTACATACTGAGATACACCTGAACATCATCAGGAGAGGACTCTTTAAAGTAGAGACACTACATACTGATATACACCTGAACATCAGCAGGACAGGACTCTTTAAAGTAGAGACACTACATACTGATATACACCTGAACATCAGCAGGAGAGGACTCTTTAAAGTAGAGACACTAAATACTGATATACACCTGAACATCAGCAGGAGAGGACTCTTTAAAGTAGAGACACTACATACTGATATACACCTGAACATCAGCAGGAGAGGACTCTTTAAAGTAGAGACACTAAATACTGATATACA
>CADEHL010000436.1:0-2500 GCA_902827135.1 Harpagifer antarcticus | reverse complement strand
ACACACAGAAGTAAACAGTAAGACACTGAGAGTGTGAGTGGATGATGAGGGCATTCACAGCAGGGGGGTCGTCCATGTTGGACGTGTTCACGCACTTCATCACTTTGTGCTGTCTTGTTGCTATGTGTGTAACCAACGAAGACATCGTAATCAGCTTCATTGGTAGAAAGTGAGAGCAAATGAGACGCTGCACAGAAAGAGCCAATAAGACAACAAAGCTTTCCTCACTTACACCATCCCTCCTCCTTTCCTTCCTTCCTTTCCTTCACTTTCAATCCTTCCTTGAAACCTCCTACCCTTCCCTCTCATTCCCTCCATCTATGATCCCTTCTTCCTTCCCTTCATGGTCCCTTCCTCTATAATCTGTGATTCTACAATATCTCCTTTCTTCCCTCCTTCCTTCCCTTCATCCATGATCCCTCCTTCCTTCCCTCCCTCATGATCTCTCCTTCCTTCCCTCCCTCATGATCTCTCCTTCCCTCCTTGATCCCTCCTTCCTTCCTTCCTTCTCTCCCTCATGATCTCTCCTTCCATCCATGCTCCCTCCTTCCTTCCCTTCCTCCATAATCTGTCCTTCTACAATACCCTCCTTTCTTCCCTCCTTGCTTCTTCCTTCCCTTCATCCATGATCCCTCCTTCCTTCCCTTCATCCATGATCCCTCCTTCCTTCTCTCCCTCATGATCTCTCCTTCCCTCCTTGATCCCTCCTTCCTTCCTTCCCTCCATCCATGCTCCCTCCTTCCTTCTCTCCCTCGTGATCTCTCCTTCCATCAATGCTCCCTCCTTCCTTCCCTTCCTCCATAATCTGTCCTTCTACAATACCTCCTTCTTCCCTCCTTGCTTCTTCCTTCCCTTCATCCATGATCCCTCCTTCCTTCCCTTCATCCATGATCCCTCCTTCCTTCTCTCCCTCATGAATCTCTGCCTTCCCTCCTTGATCCCTCCTTCCTTCCTTCCCTCCATCCATGCTCCCTCCTTCCTTCTCTCCCTCGTGATCTCTCCTTCCATCCATGCTCCCTCCTTCCTTCCTTCCTTCCTTCCCTCCATAATCTGTCCTTCTACAATACCTCCCTCCTTCCCTCCCTCAGTGATCCCTCCTGGTAATCCTTGTAAATACTAGAAAAGTACAAATACCTGTTACATCTACTCAGTACTTGAGTAAATGAACTCTGTGACCTCTGTTTCAGACACATCACTCTGTCATCACACTCTTTCCTCCTCCCCTCCCTCCCTCCCTCCTCCCTCCCTCCTCCCCTCCCTCCTTCCCTCCCTCCTCCCTCCATCTGTCCTTCCCTCTGTTGGCAGCTCTCACCTTGTTACCCAGCAGCATGATGACCACGTCCTGCTGCGCGTACTCATGGATCTCCGTCAGCCAGGCCTGCAGACCAAAAGAGAGAGAGAGAGAGAGAGATTTATAAAGGAGTCCAGACTGAGGAAAGGAAAGGAGGAAACAGAGAGGAGAAATCACTGCAGATAGAAAGCGCTGAGGAGATGGATGGATCCACAGAGAAGGAGAACAGATTCATTTATTGTTCAGTATCTCGCGTCCCTCCTATTCTGTCCCCTCTTCATCCCATTACAGCAGAGTCTCTTACCTGAGCAGATTTAAAAGTGCTTAGTGCCTCTGGGGGGGGGGGGGGCTTTAATACTCTGATTCTCTCTTCACATGCTGCACATTAAAGAGTAGAGTAAGTCTTTTAATCAAGCTTGCCTTGAACATCCTCCTGGGTCATATCGTTTATTGTATTTAATTATATTTTAAAATATGATTTAGCATTTTTTTTAATTGTATTTATTGTATTATAATTGTTGTATTATTTTTTTCTATTTATTTATATATTTAATTTGTATCTATTTATTTATTATAATTTTGTTTTATTTATTATCTTAATTGTATTTGTATTTTTTTCATTTAATTTGTATTTAATTATTTTATCTTTAAAATTATATTATTTTAGTATTTTATTATATTTTACATGCATGTTATCCTTTTGTCAACTGGATTGTCTGTGTTGTGTTCATAGACTGTATATATAAATATATAAATGGACGTAGTGTTTGAGCCACGATGTAACATGTTTATTTCTGCTGTAAGTTATTTAACATGGGGGTCTATGGAGATTGCTCCCTTCTGCAGCCAGCTCCTACTGGCCACTAGATGAACTGCGTGTGTGGCACTTCCGTATGGCGTCCCGCTTGGTTGTGTTGTGTGTCTGCACAAACTAAAACAAGCCACCAAGCCAATTGTATTTAAATATATCATTATGTCAAATAAAGTCGCTCTGAAACAGGATGTGATCATGTATCGTACGTCTCCCCAGAATATGAGCATGCAGTTTATTGAGCCTCTGCAGTGAAGCTCCATTCCAGCCGAGAAGCTGCAACACTTTCATGTTTCTAATTAGCCGGCATGATTATGGAAATCATTTCAGTTATGGTAATTACTGTCACATAACATGCGTGTGTGTGTGTGTGCGTGTAAGTGTGTTAGTGTGTGTAG
>CADEHL010000435.1:0-37781 GCA_902827135.1 Harpagifer antarcticus | reverse complement strand
AAACATTCGTTCCTCAAGTTGTAAAAATGTGCTAATAACGTTATTCTGAGAGTTATTTCGCTCTGCATTATGAACGCGCATCTAACCCACGGGACTGCGCCGCCCGGCACGTTCATGTTACGTGTTCAGCATGAGTTTATCTTTACCCATGGATGCACAATAACAACGGACCATATCTCCTTACTGCCACGGAGCTGTAAGAATGGATATGTTGCACATGTTTGCTGTAATTGATCATTTGTAAAATATTATACTACATGGGCTGTATGATTAAATCTTGTACCGTAAATGTTGTATTAAATAAAGTTAATATTACCGACGTAGATTAACGTTCCTGTAGCTTCTTATTGCAATTGTTTTAGTTACTTACTTAACATGAATAATCAGTTACTATCCTTTCACTCCATCACATTTCAAAAAGAAACAGGCTATTGTTATTTTAACTCCACCACAGTAATCCATCATCAGCTTTACTTTTTAGATAAAGGTTTAACTCACAATTGATCATAACAGGCTTCAACAAATACATTTGTATATATTACCAAGTGGTTTCATGTACAACCCACACAAGTATCATGCTAAGCTCTGTTGCTTGGATATCACTAGATCCTGATGTCAGCGTAATATAAAAGTACATAACGATTGATGTGTAACTTAGCATCATTTACTAGCTAGCCGCTAGCTACTAACTGCTAGCCGCTAGCTACTAACTGCTAGCCGCTAGCTACTAACTGCTAGCCGCTAGCTACTAACTGCTAGCCGCTAGCTACTAACTGCTAGCCGCTAGCTACTAACTGCTAGCCGCTAGCTGCTAACTGCCCGCCTCGTGAATATAAATCCAGTACCATGCTGTCATGAACGCGCGGTGCTGTTACGTGTAGGCAAATTCACGTGCTTAATGTGAACGAGCCTTTTGGGCGGCGTGGTTAAAGTTGCGAATGCTCTATGAGTGCACATACGGGTACTTCTCAGGCATGCTGGGTAATCTGTGACGTTTCACTCTCTCAAAAGTTGGGCCATTTTGTCATCATGCGCTAATGAGCAACTCTCATAGGAATGAATGAGGCCCCGCCTCCCACGCTGTATCCAGTTCTTATTATACATCCATGGATCGGTCCCCCTGCCCGATCTGCAGTGCGCATGTGCGAGATGGTCCGCCATATTGGACAACTCCGGACGGCAACCCAAGATGGACATTTGACCAATCAAACCGCGTGTATGCTGGGAGTGACAGACTGCAGTTCATTTCCTCATCCAAAAAATGGAGGAGAAAATGATCGTGGCGGTAGGGAATCACCCGGTCCTATATGACCAGTCCCTATTCATCTACAGAGATCTAAACCGGAGGAGCCAGGCATGGAGGGAGGTGGCAGAGGCATTGGGTGAAACTGGTAGGTTTTCACCTGTTTGGAGAGTTTATATCCAGTGTACTTCGTTTGAATGGACAGCTAGCATAGACAGTATTTAGCCAGCATGGAATGTTGCATTAAACAGCACCAGACATTAATGTCATTAATGTTCATCATATAAAGTGTGACATGTCAAACCTTTTATGCAATTGACAGTGATTAAGGGATTTGGTTTTCATTAATGGAGGAACAATTTAGTAAATTCTTCAAGTAATTCAAGAAATTAACTTTATTTCATTTAATTAGAGGAAGTATGCAGGACAAAGTGGAAGTCGATGAGGGACAGGTTCTGAAAGGAGAAGGCAAGGGAGAAGGAGACAAAGAGAAGCGGGGCAGGGTCATCCGGGGGATTTAAGCCCTGGCGTTTCACGGCGGTGATGGGTTTTTTAACCCCATTTCTCATTGACCGTGAGACGTCCAGTAATGTCCCCCGGCAAACCCTGCCCCCATCCAACCTGGTGCCAGAGGCAGAGATGCCAGCAAGAAAGTGAGCTAGACAGTCAGCCAACAGCCAGCCAGCCGACAGTCAGCCAGCCCAAGCAGGGGAGACAGGACAGGAGGAGGTGGCGATTGTTCAGGACCAGGACCGGGGGAAAAGGAGAAGGGGAAAGGGAGATGTCCTCCTTTGAAAAGGGCTTGATGTCAGCCATCAGTCCTCTGCTCACGCCACCACCTCGTCCTCATCCTCCACCACCCCCACCAGTAGTGGTGGAGGATGAGGACGAGTTATTTTTAAGGAGCCTCTTGCCTGCCATCCGAAGAATGTCGCTGTCACAGAGGGCAAGAGTCCGTTTTCAGTTCCACAAAATAATTTTTGAGTCAGAGCAGGAGGTGGAAGAGAACTTCTTGTTTTTATCCACACACATACTACACTACACCACACTACATGTTTTACATTTATCCACTCATCACACACTGACATAAATAAAAGTTATTTTAAAAGTATGTTATGGCTATACTGTGTCTTCACTTGTTCATGTGGTTTGTCATTTGCAACATACCAGAAGTTTTATGTATGTTGATATATAATGTGCTGTCTTCTGTATAAATGTGAAAACCTGTTGAAGTTATGAGTGGTTTATCAGTAGAAACAGGGCTGAAGGAAAGAGGTTGTTAGCAATATCATAATATCAATTCAAGAAACATGTTTATTAGGAATGTTTTATTTTTAAATGGCTCATTTGGAATATTTGCTTTTTAAAGAAAATATGGGTAGCTCTTAAAAGAGCTTTTGGTTTGGAGGCTCTTAAAAGAGCCATGGTGACCCGACACCACATTCTGCTGCCATGGCACTGCACCCTCCTCATTGGAATAGGAGCAGAAGTTCTCCCGCAGTTGGAGCGATCTGCGTGTGGCATTGTTGGAGCCCATCCTTGGTGCATCACACAGGGTTGGAGTATCTGGAGCTTCATCCGTGGACTCCTCGACAGGTGTGCGTGATTCCCTTCCCATCGTCTTCCTGCGGAGGAAGTTGTGCAACACACAGGCTGCCTTCACACACAACTCTGTTACCTCGGGGCTGGTGGTGATGGGCACGCCTGAACATTCTCCACCGAGATGAGAGGATGCCAAACGCACATTCAACCACCAACCTGGCCCGGCTGAGGCGGTAATTGAAGATCCTCCGTGTGATCTGGCGTCCAGGGAACGGACGCAGCAGGTTGTCCAGCAGCGGAAAAGCCTCATCTCCAACAAACACATGGGGAAGAAGGCCGAGCCGCTCTGCTCCTGGGATGACGGTGTCAGGTGGTAGCTGCAGACTGCCATCTCTGAGGCTCTCTCCAAATGCAGAATTCCGCAGGCTCCCACTGTCGCTGCTCCTACCAAAGCCTCCGACATCCACTACCCTGAAGAGGTACTGGGCATCCACGACAGCCAGCAGTACCAAGGAGTGGCTGGACTTATAGTTGAAGTAGAGGGACCCAGAATTTGCCTGAGCCTGGATCACCACGGGCTTCCCATCAATGGCACCAACACAATTTGGAAAGTTTCAGCACTCCTGAAACTCAGCAGCGATGGCTCTCCAGTCCTCCATCTGTGGTACCGGCATGGTCTCCTCAACCAGGGCGGTCCAGATGGCACCCGCAACCTCCCTGACGATGACAGCCACGGTTATATAACCAACCCTATAGCTGAATGATATGGTCCTGTGCGAGTCACCGGTTGCCAGGTACCTGAGAAAAAAGTAAAAAACAATTTCAGATCACACACACACACAGACCCCCCCCCCCCCCACACCTCCTCTGTGTGCCACAGTACTGCTGCCGCACCCCTCTCTGCCTTTCTCACACACACAGACCCCACAGACACACACACACCCCAGAGACACACACACACACACAACCCACAGATACACACACACACACACCACAGACACACACACACACACACACAAAGACCCCACAGACACACACACACCCCACAGACAGACAGACACACACAGATGATAAATACAACTTTTAAGCTTGTAAAGGCATAATTACAAGCAGCAACTTAACGTCACAGCAGGCATAACAACAAGTTTTCAAGTTTTATTTTAAAACGTTTGAAACAAATAATGTATTTAATTCTTATTTTTACCACTTTGGGTTTTTAGTAAACACAATATATACATATATATATATATATATATATATATATATATATATATATATATATATATATATTACCCAAATGTCACTTCAACATGGCTCTTTCTGCAAACACTGCAGACGGTTCTGAAAGTAAAACACGAGAATCTGAGGTAAAACACTGCCATTACTGTAAAACTGCAGCAACACTAACCGTTACAGTTACCACTTTGCAAACTCAGTGGATAGTTTAAAAATCAGAATACTGTTAGTAAAGTAGGTTTAATTTGCTCAAGTGGCACACACATGTACACAGTAAGAGCAATTATATATTATTAGAAATATAACAGAATAAAACACGTTGACAAGAAATAATAAAGTGTGTGTGTTGTAAAGTGGAAGAGCTGTGCACTAAGAAAAGGAAATGTGCGTTTGATGAGAGCAGAAGTGTTTCTCTGTTCAGGACACGGCCCCCAGACTCAATCATTCATACTTACAGAGGAGCGCTGAATTATTGAACTGAGCTGTTCGTCCAACGATGAGTCACGCTGTTATTCTGAGAGCTTCACTTTCCTCTGATCGCTGAGACGCACTTTTTATTCATCAGAGCAGTGTGAGGGGATGTTCCCCTAACAGATAAACAGCAAGGCAACATGCGTTCTGCAGGATGAAGTATTCCTGTGTTGGTCCCTGAAGGCCTGAAGGTCCCTGGTCCGTGGAATTTTGGATTATTGCATAAAATAATCTCTGTGTCAAACAACTTTTGTGATGTTTATTTCACCAGGATAATCTCCACATATTTACACCACTTGATGATTTCTGAAGTAAGAAGCTAATGTCGGGCTATAAAGGAACTAAAGCACGGTCACATGACTTCACGTCACCGCCGCTAAGCTAAAGGTGGCTAATGTTGGGCTATAAAGGAACTACAGCACGGTCACATGACTTCACGTCACCACCGCTAAGCTAAAGGTGGCTAATGTTGGGCTATAAAGGAAACAGCACGGTCACATGACTTCACGTCACCACCGCTAAGCTAAAGGTGGCTAATGTTGGGCTATAAAGGAACTACAGCACGGTCACATGACTTCACGTCACCACCGCTAAGCTAAAGGTGGCTAATGTTGGGCTATAAAGGAAACAGCACGGTCACATGACTTCACGTCACCACCGCTAAGCTAAAGGCGGCTAATGTTGGGCTATAAAGGAACTACAGCACGGTCACATGAGTTCACGTCACCACCGCTAAGCTAAAGGCCGCTAATGTTGGGCTATAAAGGAACTACAGCACGGTCACATGACTTCAGGTTACCACCGCTAAGCTAAAGGTGGCTAATGTTGGGCTATAAAGGAACTACAGCACGGTCACATGACTTCACGTCACCACCGCTAAGCTAAAGGTGGCTAATGTTGGGCTATAAAGGAACTACAGCACGGTCACATGACTTCACGTCACCACCGCTAAGCTAAAGGTGGCTAATGTTGGGCTATAAAGGAACTACAGCACGGTCACATGACTTCACGTCACCGCCGCTAAGCTAAAGGTGGCTAATGTTGGGCTATAAAGGAAACAGCACGGTCACATGACTTCACGTCACCACCGCTAAGCTAAAGGCGGCTAATGTTGTGCTATAAAGGAACTACAGCACGGTCACATGAGTTCACGTCACCACCGCTAAGCTAAAGGCAGCTAATGTTGGGCTATAAAGGAACTACAGCACGGTCACATGACTTCACGTCACCACCGCTAAGCTAAAGGTGGCTAATGTTGGGCTATAAAGGAAACAGCACGGTCACATGACTTCACGTCACCACCGCTAAGCTAAAGGCGGCTAATGTTGGGCTATAAAGGAACTACAGCACGGTCACATGAGTTCACGTCACCACCGCTAAGCTAAAGGCAGCTAATGTTGGGCTATAAAGGAACTACAGCACGGTCACATGACTTCACGTCACCACCGCTAAGCTAAAGGTGGCTAATGTTGGGCTATAAAGGAACTACAGCACGGTCACATGAGTTCACGTCACCACCGCTAAGCTAAAGGCCGCTAATGTTGGGCTATAAAGGAACTACAGCATGGTCACATGACTTCAGGTTACCACCGCTAAGCTAAAGGTGGCTAATGTTGGGCTATAAAGGAACTACAGCACGGTCACATGACTTCACGTCACCGCCGCTAAGCTAATGGTGGCTAATGTTGGGCTATAAAGGAAACCGCACGGTCACATGACTTCACGTCACCACCGCTAAGCTAAAGGCAGCTAATGTTGGGCTATAAAGGAACTACAGCACGGTCACATGACTTCACGTCACCACCGCTAAGCTAAAGGCCGCTAATGTTGGGCGCGATGACATTGATTGGGTGACTTTTAACCTCCTCGCTGTTGTTTCTTGTGTCACTAGAGTTGGAAACTTCATGAAACTAAAAGTGTTAATTGTGTCTAAATAACTCAATTAGGTATTTCTATCTAAGAATATGTTCCCTATTTTAAAGTTCTTCCTCTTCACACTTTGTAAATACATTATAACACACTGAAATTAACCTCAACAGTACATGAACAAAAGTAGGCACACATCAAAATATCAGTTTTACTAAAGAGAGGTTCAGGCAAATCCCAAAACATGTCAAGTTTCTCCAAGGCTGAGAACACACACGCAGCCTGTACTTTTTAATAAAAACAGATTTATAACAGTCGGTAAACAAAAGTAAAGGCATTAACCCTGTGTCGTTTCACACAGAGGTCAAGGAATAGTGGATAGGAAAAGACGATAGGAGCTGATTTTTGGACAATTTGACTGCAACCCAGAACAGACTGCTAACTCAACAGGAACTATCAAAAACATCACAATAGAAGTTTAAAGTCACACGATTTTATTAACCAAACAGATTATTGGAGAAACTACTCTGCAGATGAATGAACAGTGAAACTAATTTCCTTCAATGCAGCTTAACGAGGCTAGCAGTTTAACCCTGGAGATATGATATCTTATATACGGAATAACAAGGCTAAAAATAAACAAGAACAAAGTCCCTTCAGAAGTTAAGACCTTTACAGACACATGCAGCAAAATATAAAATTGTAACAGGTTAAGATAAACAAGGAGGTAAAAGGTATGACAATAACAAATGTGATGCAGTAAAAAAATTACGATTTATCTCGGAAAGATAAGACACAAGACAAAAGGTTAAAGGTTAAAGGATTAAAATATAAAGAAGCCAACGTAAAAATAAATGTTGCTATTGAAATTGTTATCTAACTAATATGAGATAAAACCCTTCCTATATCAAATAATAAAGAATAAAAGACCATTTCAAGTGGGGGGTTGCTAATAAAAATCTAAAGAGATGTGTCTTTAGAAGGCGTCTAAAAATGTCCACTGAGCCTCTCTGATATTTCCTGGTGTTCCACAGTTTGGGAGCGTAGTGGATAAAAGCCTCACCCATTTTATTTTGGGGGATTTTAGGGATATTTAAAAAGCTGAGGAGGACCTCAGGGCTTGTCCAGGGACATACAACGAGACTGACTGTGAATTGAAGTCTGTTAGTCAGACTTCCATTCAGGAAGACTCTTCAAATATAACAATACAGCTCTCAGGACATCAGGAGGAGGAAACAGCTAGCTTGGCTCTCATAGTTGTTCAAAACTATGCGGTGTGGATTCGCTCGTGGACTTTAAGGTGAATACTTTGAGAAAACATTTTCTCACACTCTTAACACCACTATGGTTTTTCTCCCTTGTGAATACGTTGATGTTTTTTGAGACCATGTGACGAAGTGAACGTTTTCCCACACTCTTCACAGTTATACGGGTTTTCTCCTTTGTGAATACGTAGATGTTTTTGGAGTCTACCTGATGCAGTGAATGTTTCCCCACACTCTTCACACCAGTATGGTTTTTCTCCCGTGTGAATACGTAGATGTTTTTTGAGACCATGTGATGAAGTGAATGTTTTCCCACACTCTTCACAGTTATACGGGTTTTCTCCAGTGTGAATACGGTGATGTTTTTTGTGATGATATAATGTAGTGAACGTTTTCCCACACTCTTCACAGCTGTACGGTTTTTCTCCAGTGTGAATATGTTGATGTATTTTGAGAGCACTTGATCTAGCGAAAGTTTGCCCACACCATTCACACCAATACGGTTCTTCTCCAGTGTGAATACGTTGATGTGGTTTGAGAGCACTTGATGTAGTGAAAGTTTTCCCACACTCTTCACAGCTGTAAGGTTTTTCTCCAGTGTGAATAACTTGATGTATTTTGAGATGACCTGATTGAGTGAACGCTTTCCCACACTCTTCACAGATGTACGGTTTCTCTCCAGTGTGGATACGTTGATGTTTTTTTAGATTACTTGATGTAGTGAAAGTTGTTCCACACTCTTCACAGCTGTACGGTTTTTCTCCAGTATGAATACGCAGGTGCACCTTTAAACCTTCAGATTTTGTAAAGGATTTGTCACATTGCTGACATTTGTGACGTCTCTCTCTTCCTTTCGGTTTCTAAAACAGAGGGACAGAGAAAAAGAGAAAGTTAATCCAGAAAGCATAAATACATACAGTTAACACAATAAAAACTCACTTGGGCGCCGACACCTCCTCATCACTCCACCAATCCCATGTTTTATTTTGCGTTGCCATAAGTTAGTCTCTCCCTGTTGGTACACTGGGTTAATGCAAGCAAATAATATGGCAGTTTATTTCTCTCTCTCTCTCTCTAAAAACCTTTTCTCACACTGAATATGTAACTGAAAGTACTAGGGAAATGTTTACTCAGTATTTTTCTTCCACACTTGCCCTTGCTAACATCTGAGTAAATGAGCTAGTAGATCATTTTAATTCAAAAATAAAAAATGTTATAGATGCCATTGCTCCAACTAAGGTAAAGGAAGTGTCTGGCAAGAAAATATCTCCATGGAGAAAGGCCATGACCGTGAGAGCAGAAAAAAGAGTGTCGAAAAGCTGAACCTAGGTGGCGAAAAACAAATCTCCAGGTTCATTTTGACATCTATAAAGAGAGACTTGGCCTTTATAATTTGGAATTGAAAAAATGCAAAAAATGCAAGACAGTCTCTCTTCTCTGACATCTTTGCCAAAAACAAAGCTTGTGCCGTGTTTGCTACCGTCAACACTCTTGCCTTGCCTTCTTACAGTGCAGACGCTTTTCTGCTTGCTCTTGCATCTGCTTACTTTTTTATGCTCTTTTTCTATTTTTCTTTTCTGAAAACTTCAAGCAGCGGCTCCTGGACAGTAACCTATCACTGAGACAGTTATTCTTCGTAAATAGATGGAGGGTTTCAGCCATATTTCAATATTTTTACGACGACCTCAATCTTACAGTAGCGTGGCCTAGCAACAGCTAAAGCCTGGTACTGCATGCTATTTAGCTTAAGCTAGTTAGCAGCAAAATGCCTCCGTTCTCTACAGATGACTTCCACAAACTTATACAGAAGATAGCCGTGTTGGAAATGAAAATGCAACGGTTGGAAGTTAACGTGGAAGTGAATGGATTAGGTTGGAATGACACCACTTTACCAGTGTTGCAAAAGAATGGACAAAGGCATGCTAACTCACAGCTAGTTAGCAGCTACAAGGATTCCAAGGAACAGGAGGGCTGTGTACCGGGTAATAAATCTACAAGTGGTAGTCCTCCCTCGAACTCTCTGGGTGCAAGGCCGAAGAGTAAATCATTTCCATGGGATTTGGGAGGACGAACAACAGGCAGAGCCCAGCGCTCTGAAATCTGTGATGCGACCGGCTGGCCTGCATTGTTATCACCCAGGAAGAGCGCCTCTTCAACCCCTATTCATACTAGGAATTAGCCGTGGACAGCTGCTAAAGGGAGAACTACAAAAAATCCTCCTAAACCACAGAGTGTGCCAATCCAGAACAGATACGCTCCGCTGACCGAGAACCGGAGATCTCTTTCTGATGACCTGGATAACCCGTCCTCTTCACATAGTAGGGTAAGGACCAATAGCTACTCCAAAAGTAAAAGGCTAGAGGGAAAGCTAACGACTGGGCCTGAAACTCTGATTGTGGGTGACTCTGCTGTAAGAGATGTAAAAAGTCTGTGTAGTAAGAACAACACCAAAGTACTCTGTTTTCCCAAGGATATGGTCTCTGACTTGGCTGAGAAGATCCTGCATATTGGGGCTGACATCCGACTGTGAAGAATGTGGTACTGCACATTGGAACAAATGATGTTATGAAACAACAGTCAGAAGTGCTGAAAAAAGACTTTAAATGTCTGTTGGAAACTGTCAGCTCTCTAAATGCAGAGGTGTTCATCAGTGGCCCTCTACCACCAGTCAGAAGAGGAGTGGAGAGATTCAGCAGATTGTTTGCACTGAACACCTGGCTTTCAACTGTCTGTACTGACCATTCTGTCAATTATATTGACAACTTTAACTTTTTCTGGGACCGCAGACATCTTTTTAAAGGCAAATGGAGTTTGTCTGAACAAGTCAGGAGTGAAATTGTTTATCTCTAACATTTTCAACTGCCTGCATCATCAATCTGTTCCCTTTGCCAAGGACAAGCAACAAGAGGAATCAAAACGAGAGAAAGACACAACACATCACTCAGAAAACCTTGAAAATCTATCACTGCACCCGCCTGAGGAATGTCTTGATTATGGGAGACAAATGGAGGAGTCTCCACCGCCCTTCACCCCCCCTATCACCTCTGAGGATACTCCTCCTTCACCCCACAGCTCTCTCTACTCTCCGTTCACCCTTTCACCCTCGCCCACCCTCCTGGAGATCGCTGAACACACAAAGGAGATACAGAGGGTTGGCACCGATTCCTTCCTGGAGTCCAAAGACCAAACTAAGGCGATACGCAGGGTTGGCAGCATGTCCTTTACCCCCGCTCCTCAACGACGGCCACCAAAATCACTGCAGAGACGCGCACCATCTCCCCCGTCTCCATCACCGTGCCTACGTCAACCACCTCCCCTCCCTACAAGAAATCATCTGCAGTCTCCGAAGCCTGATAAGGATGTGTGTGTACAAAACGCAACAAACTCTTACTGATATCTGCTGGGTCCAGGCTCAAGGGCATATGGCACTCTCAACTCTTTTCCGGACATGCCGGGGCCCTGCCTGCCAGTAGCTTTGCCGATATCTTTGTTGATAGGTAATAGATTAAGAGCGGTGAATCATCTTAGATACAGGAAGCGCTCAAACGTTTGTGTGAGTTCATCTAATTTAGCAGTGATTCCATGTCAGCCACAGCTTGTTACAAAACACCTGACTGATAGTGTGTTTAACAAACTTAAACTAGCTTTATTAAATGGCAGGTCTTTGGCAGGAAAAACATTTTTAATCAATGATTTTATCACTGAGCAAAATCTTGATTTTATGTTTTTAACGGAAACTTGGATTGAACAAAATAACAGTGCAGCTGTTCTTATTGAATCAACCCCTCCCAACTTTAGTTTTATGAGTCAGGAAAGAATGCATAAGAGAGGAGGTTGTGTTCAATGATTCCCTTCAATGCAGGAAGACATCTTATGGGAACTTTGCTTCTTTTGAATATGTGGCTCTTCAGCTGGAATGCTCCTCTCGAGCTCTGTTCCTAAATATCTATAGACCACCCAAATACTGTGCAAGCTTTTTTGATGACTTTACTGAACTGCTGTCTATAGTGTGTATTGACTTTGATCGTCTAGTCATTGTTGGTGATTTTAACATCCATGTTGACAACCCTCAGGACAGAGGGGCAAAGGAACTGTTTTGTGTTCTTGATAGCCATGGACTGACTTAGCATGTGACGGAGCCCACGCACAATAAGGGACACACTCTGGACTTAATTATCTCAAAGGGTCTGAATATCTCTAAGGTTGTGGTGACTGATGTTGCACTCTCTGATCATTCCTGTGTGTTCTTTGAGAGCTCTATTTCTGTTCACAAAAATGTTCAAAAAGAGGTAACCACAAAGCGATATTTAACTGAAAATACTAGGGAAATGTTTACTCAGAATTTTTCTTCCACACTTGCCCCTGCTAACATCTCAGTAAATGAGCTAGTAGAACCGGAATTGAGAACCGAAAATAATCGGAATCGAAAAGCAGAAGCGGAATCGTTAAAATCCAAACCATACCCAACCCTATGTGTGATGCAGTACAATCTTAATGCTCATTTACGTTAGCGGTGTCGTAAAAACCGTGGGAAAATGTAAAATACGATGGCGAAGAAGAAGATTCCAGTGGCCCCAATTGTTTTCCATTCTGGACAAGTGAAACATTTATTCGGAGTAAAGTAAATTGCCAAACTCACTTGTCCATGGACAAGTACTCTCTAAAAACTTTTTCTCACACTGAATATGTAACTGAAAGAACTAGGGAAATGTTTACTCAGTATTTTTCTTCCACACTTGCCCTTGCTAACATCTGAGTAAATGAGCTAGTAGATCATTTTAATTCAAAAATACAAAATGTTATAGATGCCATTGCTCCAACTAAGGTAAAGGAAGTGACTGGGAAGAAAATATCTCCATGGAGAAAGGCCATGACCGTGAGAGCAGAAAAAAGAGTGTCGAAAAGCTGAACGTAGGTGGCGAAAAACAAATCTCCAGGTTCACTTTGAAATCTATAAAGAGAGACTTGGCCTTTATAATTTGGAATTGAAAAACGCACGACAGTCTTTTTTCTCTGACATCATTACCAAAAACAAAAACAATGCACGTGCCTTGTTTGCTACCGTCGACAGACTAACTAACCCCCCAGTGTCAGTAGCCTCTGAATTTCTATCCACCAGGGCGTGCAATGATTTTGCCTTTTTCACTGACATAATTCAGAAAATCAGACAAGCCTCTGCATCAGGTACAGCACATGTGTTGTCCCTATGTCCACCTAATATCAATTCAAACACCATGACACAATTCCATCAGATTAATGATAAAAACCTAGAGGACATTATTCAACTTCTGAAATCTTCCTCCTGCTGCCTTGATATTATTCCAACAGGATTTTTCAAAGATGTTTTTTGTTGCATGGCCTCAGATCTACTTCATATAGTAAACAAATCTCTTCACTCAGGTATTTTTCCACAGGCCCTGAAAACTGCAGTCATTAAACTGCTCTTTAAAAAGAATAATCTAGATGCTTCAGTAATGAACAATTACAGGCCCATATCAAACCTCCCATTTCTAGGTAAAATCATTGAAAAAGTTGTTTTTCAACAGTTGAGTAATTTCTTGCATTTAAATAGTTGTTTCGATGTGTTCCAGTCAGGCTTTCGTCCAAACCACAGCACTGAGACTGCTCTTGTAAAGGTCTTCAATGACATCCACTTAAACAGACAGTGGCAGAACTTCAGTGTTAGTATTATTAGATCTCAGTGCTGCGTTTGACACTGTTGACCACAGCATATTACTAGACCGACTGGAAAACTGGGTGGGACTTTCGAAAACAGTTCTAAATTGGTTTGAATCCTACTTAAAGGACAGAAACCACTTTGTTTCTATAGGTAAATACACATCTGAGTTGACAAATATGACATGTGGGGGACCTCAAGGCTCCATCTTGGGGTCTCTTCTCTTTAACATCTACATGCTACCACTGGCTCAGATAATGAAAAACAACAACATAAGTTACCATAGCTATGCAGATGACACACACATTTACGTAACAGTTTCACCAGGAGACTATGCTCCAATTCAAACACTGAGTAAGTGCATTGAACAAATCAATGACTGGATGTGTCAGAACTTTCTCCAATTAAACAAAGATAAAACTGAGGTAATGGTTTTTGGAGCCAAGGCAGAACGTATAAAAGTTAGCGCTGAGCTTCAGTCTGCAATGTTCAAAACAACAGATAAAGCCAGAAATCTAGGTGTAGTCATGGACTCTGACCTGAGTTTCAACAGTCACATGAAAACAGTTACTAAATCAGCCTACTATCACCTAAAGAATATATCTAGGATTAAAAGACTAATGTCACAGCAGGATTTGGACAAATGTGTCCATGCTTTTATCTTCAGTAGACTGGACTACTGCAATGGTGTCTTCACAGGTCTCACTAAAACATCTATTAGGAAGCTGCAGCTGATTCAGAACGCCGCTGCTCGAGTCCTCACTAACACTAAGAAAGTGGATCACATCACTCCTGTTCTGAAGTCTTTATATTGGCTTCCTGTGTGTCAAATAATAGATTTCAAAATACTGCTGCTGGTTTATAAAGCTTTGAATGTTTTAGGCCCAAAATACATTTCTGACCTCTTGCTAAATTATGAACCATCCAGATCTCTCAGGTCTTCAGGGACTGGTCAGCTTTCATACACTGCACTGTAACTTTTATCCATGTATTTTTTCTTTTAATGTTTGTTTTATTATCTTTTCTTTTTAATGACTGATTTTAAATGCCATTTTTTTAATGTCTTTCATTTTGTAAAGCACTTTGAAAGGTGCTATATAAATAAACTTGTCTTCCCCTACTCTCTAAAGCAGGGGTGCCCAACCTTTTTTGAACCGAGTGCTACTTTTAAAGTTGCCAGTCTGCCGAGATCTACCAGTCCAAATAGAGAGGCGTAGCAATTACCGACAGCCTACTACCAGGTAAATACACACTTCTACTTGTATAACACTGACCTTTGTACGATCAATACTTCATAAAATACTGCAGATCCTTTATCTTACCACTTTCTAATCTACACACATACAAGTATTTAACTGAAGTTACACAACAGTGTTGTTTCAGGTCCCTCCCCTTTTGGGAGCGTAGGGCAGAATTAGGAGGGAATTTCGTCTCGTAGCGTTTGTGCACTGCTTTGAAATGCCACTCCTAAATTAACCTTCTTCGATAAAGCTACGCTCGCATTGCAGATGAGACAGATGGACTGATAATCATCCTCCCACTCGGAGTGAAAATTATATATTTTGGGCTTTTTTGCTTCTGCCATAATTGCGGTCTTGTGTGTGTGTGTGGACTGTCACTCCTGTTGACACGGACAACGTCAGCGAACTAGTGCACTGCCCACTGCCCACCAGCCACGCCCCAACACATGGGGTCACGCCGGCCAATCACAAAGCTTTGATGCGTTCAAGTGCATTATTCTGGCACAGGAAGATTATGTTATAGGACATTAACGATAAAACAGAATATTGTTGTTCTATTTTTAGACACATCTCGCGGTCGACTGGGAATCTCCCCGCGATCGACTGGTTGGGCACCCCTGCTCTACACTGGTGATTGTCGTACCAACACACCACATCAATTCATAATTAAGTACTCTGATGATACTGCAATAATATCTCTGCTAAGTAACACAGACGACCCTGATCTGCACCAACAGGGAGTACATCAGGGGGTTGAGAGGACTGATAACAATGAAAACTTAGGAAATCGTTTTTGGCTCACCATCTGACTCCCATAAAGTCCCCATTGTCATCCATACATATCAAATCAAGCAGGGAGCTTCATACAAACACCTAGGTGTAATGATTGACCACCTGCTGTCATGGAAAGAGCATATTGAATATCTGAGCAAAAGGACAAAACAAAGAATTTATTTTCTCTGCCACCTTAGGTCTTTTTGGGCGAGCAGAGAAATTCTTCTGTTGTTCTTTACATCTGTTACCTCATTCACACCAACGGTGTTTCAGGGGCCAGTTCGGAGCTGGAGCTTGAAAAGCACCGGGTTTTCCTGTTCACCCCGCAGCGGAGCAGCCACTTAGCTACGGAATCCGGTTCGTTTCAAGTAGTGTTAATTTCGTTGACTAAAACAATGACGAAATATGTTCGTCAACGACCTTTTTTTCCATGACGAAAACGAGACGATGGCGAGACAGCAGTAAACAATAACTGCAACAAAATCATCATGCAATATCGTTGACGAAAAGTGACGAGACGAAAATGTAGTTTACTAAATAAAAACTATGCCAAAATCTCTCTTTACTTTCGTTGACGAAAAATGAGGAGACGAAATATTATCAAAGATAACGTTACATTTCTGATAGTCAGTTTTTCTCCCAGCAGTTCCATTTCCGGTGCTGCGGCAGGGCAGCAGCTGTGTGTGTCTGTGCTGCGCGCGGCGGCACATTTGAATTACACCGGGCAGCGGCACACTGAACTGTCAGGAAGACTCGGGTCTAACTCATTGTCTAACTCGTGGTCTAACTCGTGGTCTAACTCATTGTCTAACTCGTGGTCTAACTCAAAAATGAAATGGCACCAACAGGGCTTGGGAGCAGTGGTCGCACTCACGTTAACCGAATACCCCCCCCAGTCAGCGCGAGTGATTGATAAATTGTGTACTCGACAGGTAATAATGGATTATGACGGAAATGTTACAATCCTGTCCGTCAGAATGACTGACAACGAAAAAGTCTAAAGCCACCACTGCTTGGGAGAAAGAAACTATGTGATATTTGGGCCCATTTTCGCTGCAATGAGGCGGAGAAAAAAAGCGAATGCATTGTTTCATCAGAAGGGAAGCAATGTGGCCAGAACACAGAGAACACCACAAACCAGATACTCTCTGTGAAGCTTCTTAATCATTCAACCTGTTTTTCATCAAATAAGGACAAGATATAATCTTATTTATTTATATATGCTAAAATGACAAATTATTGGTTTTGGTTAGACTAGTTTGACTGAAATGTTCTATATAATCTGATGACTAAAAAAGACTAAAATAATTAGTTTTCTTCGACTAAAATATGTAGTCACCTTCACTAAAACGATGAAGGTGACTAAATATGACTAAAACTAAAAAGGAAATTTAACAAAGGACTAAAACTAAACGAAATTAACACTAGTTTCAAGCACCAAAAAACTTTCCGGCTTGGGCAAAAGCACCGCATATGTCACGCTTACGTCAAGGCGGGATCAACTCCTGAACAACAACAAAAAGCCTGTGTTTTATCCATTTTCTAAACAACGATGGAGAAACTTAACGAGCAGCAGGGGTCCACTGAAGAGACCAGCTACCTGCTGGGAACCTGGTCTCTCCAGGGGTCCACTGGAGAGACCAGCTACCTGCTGGGAACCTGGTCTCTCTAGGGGTCCACTGAAGAGACCAGCTACCTGCTGGGAATCTGGTCTTCTGAAGAGGTACAGAGGAAGCTGGAGCACAATCGGCCATTGTTGTTGTTGTCGATGTCAGCTGTGAGGGGTTTCCGCGCGGTTTGGCTTTATGAAGCAGGCACGCAAACGGTTACGTCATGACGCAAACGATAACGCAATGACGCAACACCAGTCAGACTTTGGGAGGTGTGAAAAGAGGAGAGACAGCAAGCGCATTTCGTGGCATCTGCAGGCAGTGGCGTTTATGTAGCATTTCTTTATTGTCGAAATGACGACATTTCATAACGGGATCAAATCAAAGTGAATGGCCTGCTGCTGCAGAAGGGGCAAATATAACTGTCCTTTGCCTAATTTATAAAGTCAACCTTAGCATCTCAGTAGCAGTGGCAACTGCAATCAGTTACAGCTGCCCTAAGTCTGTAGCCAAGTCTAATAACACCAGCGTACACGTTGCTGTGTCCATACAGATATTTATTTGTTAATTATTTGTCTTTACTAGTCATACACCTGGTTTATCGTAGCAAGCAGTGGAAACTCCCCTCAAGAAGCGACAATTGCCAAGGGCGTTGCAACCCTCACTCGCCAATATTTCATCATAAATATAGCACGTTTGTTTATTTTAGCAAACCATGCTCCAAGTAAAATTGAATAGAAATGATAATGTATAACTTTTTGAAAAATAGAGATCGCACATCAGTCCTGTGTACAGATCAGTTCGATAAAGTCATGCCAAAACAGCGACATTTTACACGATAAATACGGGTTTAAATAGCAGCATTTGCCACGGAAGGCGAGTGGCAGAGCAGTAAACCTTCTCTTACTCTGGCATCTTGTGGCAACTCCCGTTGAGCAGCGGCAGATGTCTCGGCAAGTTGTGGCATCTGCCGGAAGTACTTGCCACAGATGCCACGGAGTAGCGGCCTCTGTGGCAGATGCTGGAAGTACTTGCCACAGCCTGCAGATGCCACGAAATGAGCCAGGCCCTACTGGAAAAGAGCCGGAGCTAAACCGAAGAACCGGTTCTGAACCTGAAAAGCTCTAGCACGGAGCTTGAACCGGAGTTGCGTTGGTGTGAATAAGGTATGAGATTGTGTCTGTATGCATTAATCAATAACAATAATCCACAGCTCCTCTCTCTGCTCCAGAGGATTTAAAAACTGCCCCTTAAAAATCTCTATTGAGGCAGAGGCTTTTATTTTCTGGGGGAGTTTGTACCAAAGCCTTGGGGCCACCGCCTCAAAGGCACGGTCCCCCTTAATTTTTAGCCTGGTTCGGGGCACCCTTAGGAGGCCTTGCTCAGAGGACCTCAGGGCCCGGCTTGTGCTATGAGGGTGGATCAGGTCATTAATGTAGGCTGGGGCTTGGCCATGGACAGCTCTATATGTGAAGACCAATATTTTGAATTGGGTTCTGAGATGGACAGGGAGCCAGTGCAGGGCAGAAAGGATCGGAGTGATGTGGCATGTTTTTTTGGACCGAGTGAGTAATCTGGCTGCAGCATTTTGGACCTGTTGTAGCCGGTTTATTGATGTTTGGTTGAGGCAGGAGAACAGAGCATTACAGTAATCAAGCAGATGAAATAAAGGCATGGATATCCATCTCACTGACCTGAGCTCCAGGGGTCTTTTTCTTCTCCTCCATGCTGCTCTCAGTGCTCCTTCTCCAGCTGTGTCTCTGAAATAATCAACACAACTACAGCTGACACAAAACAAGACAACTCAATACAACCCACAGACACAACTAAACAAATCTACAGCTACTTCGTAGGTTCATAGCAGAGGTGAGAAGTAACTAAGTACATTTACTCAAGAACTGTACTTAAGTACCATTTAGAGGTACTTTAACTTTACTTGAGTATTTTCATGTAAATGCTACTCTTGTGGTGACCACCTATTTTACCACTGGGACATAATTCAATCACGGAACTACGGGTTGGGGGTATTGTTTCCGCACGGACATATGTGTTCATATTCTATATATCGTTAGCCTAATAGCATAATTGCCCAAGTCATATTTGAATGTTTTTGGAAAACAAGGAAAAGTGCCCTGCAAAAATGCCTAAGTCAAAGCGATGACTTAGGCAGATAGTGATTTTGGACTCTAAAATGCATTCTGATAGGCTGTGGACATAGGCAATAAGGCAGGGTGATGCAGCAGTGGTAGGAGAGTAAAGTTAGGCAGATATCACAATTTAGCCAAAAAATGACTTAGGCAATTATGCTATTAGGCTAACGATATGTTGTGTGCCCTCCCGGCTCTTTCTCTTGTCGACCCGGGCTGCGACCCGACAACATGTCCTGTGCAGCTCCGTATTAAAGTACCCTTTTGCACCTTCAATGCACCGCCTCCGACTCCCATATCTCCCGGCACTACACTGGTGACTCTGACACGTCTTGGGAAGTTTCCGGGACGAAGCCGAACACGGCAAAAGGAACTCAGGTTCCTTTCTCGAAATGCCGGGGATTTTTTGGAGACGTCCGTGGCTGCCACCGGCACGCGGACTGAGGCGTGCTCCGCAGAAGGCTGGAGACGTTGCTCGCCGTTCCCGCATCGGGGGGGACGATGCACGACCTGCTGGGTCGACCAGCAACTCCATTGCTACCTCATGGGGCTGTTTCTCCGGGGCGTGCGGCTGCACGTCCCAGCGGCGCTAGCTGGCGACGACTAGCAGCTATCCACGTGGGGCTAACGACGGCTAGCAGCTACCGATGGCTGCCAGCTAACGGCCTCAGCTAACGGCTAGCTGCTAACGGCTAGCTGCTAACGGCTATCGACCTTTTTGAGTTTTTTTTCTGGTGCCTGAGAGGAGGTTTGACCATGTCTGGTTGGCCTCGTGTGAATCCTCTCACTATTTCGCCCACCTGTTTTTGACCGTGGACAGTACGGCCCTTTTTGAGCTTTTTCTGGTGCCTGAGAGGAGGTTCGACCATGTCTGGTCGGCCTCGTGTGGACACTCTCACCTGTTTCACCACCTCGACGGCGGTTCCAGACGCCACTCACGTTCATCGACGCCTGGGTGGTGCACTCCTGGACCTCGTCTCGCCTCGACGGTTTCGGACGTGCCCATGCCTTCATCGGCCCGTGGGTGGCGCGCTCCGGAGCCTGTCTGGCCTCTGCCTTCGCCTCGGCGGTTTTGGACGTGCCCATGCCTTCATCGGCCCGTGGGTGGCGCGCTCCGGGACCCTGCCTGGCCTCTCTTCTTACCGCGGCTCACGGTTCACCTCGACGGCGGTTCCAGACGCCACTCACGTTCATCGACGCCTGGGTGGTGCACTCCTGGACCCCGTCTCGCCTCGACGGTTTCGGACGTTCCCATGCCTTCATCGGGCCCGTGGGTGGCGCGCTCCGGAGCCTGTCTGGCCTCTTCCTTCGCCTCGGCGGTTTCGGACGTCCCCATGCCTTCATCGGCCCGTAGGTGGCGCGCTCCGGGACCCTGCCTGGCCTCTCCCCTGTCCACGGCTCCTTCCTCCTGGGGATGCTGCTCCTGCCCCCCGGGGACCCTGCTCCTGCCCCCCCGGGGACCCGGCTCCTTCCTCCCGGGGATGCTGCTCCTGCCCCCCGGGGACCCGGTTCTTTCCCCCCGAGGACTTTGTGCCCGCTGCCGTTGTGCCCTCGCCTGCGGCCGGGCAGCGCTCCTCCCTGCTGGGGACCACCGGGATATTCACGCCGTCCCCACGTCGCAGCACTGCGGCCCCCTTACGACGCCTACTGCGGCCCCGTTCCGGCCCGTCTCCCACCCCCGGTGAGGATGCCCTCGCCCTCGTTAAAGCCCCTGCCCTCTCCTGCGGCCCCCTTCCGACGGCCCGTTCCATGGCCCGGCCCCACCCTCCTCGGCCCCTGTGGTGCTTCCTCCCGGACACGGAGATAGTGTCCATGGTTGAATTCTGGGGGGCTTGTGTGGTGACCACCTATTTACCACTGGGACATAATTCAATCACGGAACTACGGGTTGGGGGTATTGTTTCCGCACGGACATATGTGTTCATATTCTATATATGTTGTGTGCCCTCCCGGCTCTTTCTCTTGTCGACCCGGGCTGCGACCCGACAACATGTCCTGTGCAGCTCCGTATTAAAGTACCCTTTTGCACCTTCAATGCACCGCCTCCGACTCCCATATCTCCCGGCACTACACTGGTGACTGACACGTCTTGGGAAGTTTCCGGGACGAAGCCGAACACGGCAAAAGGAACTCAGGTTCCTTTCTCGAAATGCCGGGGATTTTTTGGAGACGTCCGTGGCTGCCACCGGCACGCGGACTGAGGCGTGCTCCGCAGAAGGCTGGAGACGTTGCTCGCCGTTCCCGCATCGGGGGGGACGATGCACGACCTGCTGGGTCGACCAGCAACTCCATTGCTACCTCATGGGGCTGTTTCTCCGGGGCGTGCGGCTGCACGTCCCAGCGGCGCTAGCTGGCGACGACTAGCAGCTATCCACGTGGGGCTAACGACGGCTAGCAGCTACCGATGGCTGCCAGCTAACGGCCTCAGCTAACGGCTAGCTGCTAACGGCTAGCTGCTAACGGCTATCGACCTTTTTGAGTTTTTTTTCTGGTGCCTGAGAGGAGGTTTGACCATGTCTGGTTGGCCTCGTGTGAATCCTCTCACTATTTCCGCCCACCTGTTTTTGACCGTGGACAGTAACGGCCCTTTTGAGCTTTTTCTGGTGCCTGAGAGGAGGTTCGACCATGTCTGGTCGGCCTCGTGTGGACACTCTCACCTGTTTCACCACCTCGACGGCGGTTCCAGACGCCACTCACGTTCATCGACGCCTGGGTGGTGCACTCCTGGACCTCGTCTCGCCTCGACGGTTTCGGACGTGCCCATGCCTTCATCGGCCCGTGGGTGGCGCGCTCCGGAGCCTGTCTGGCCTCTGCCTTCGCCTCGGCGGTTTTGGACGTGCCCATGCCTTCATCGGCCCGTAGGTGGCGCGCTCCGGGACCCTGCCTGGCCTCTCTTCTTACCGCGGCTCACGGTTCACCTCGACGGCGGTTCCAGACGCCACTCACGTTCATCGACGCCTGGGTGGTGCACTCCTGGACCCCGTCTCGCCTCGACGGTTTCGGACGTTCCCATGCCTTCATCGGCCCGTGGGTGGCGCGCTCCGGAGCCTGTCTGGCCTCTTCCTTCGCCTCGGCGGTTTCGGACGTCCCCATGCCTTCATCGGCCCGTAGGTGGCGCGCTCCGGGACCCTGCCTGGCCTCTCCCCTGTCCACGGCTCCTTCCTCCTGGGGATGCTGCTCCTGCCCCCCGGGGACCCGGCTCCTTCCTCCCGGGGATGCTGCTCCTGCCCCCCGGGGACCCGGTTCTTTCCCCCCGAGGACTTTGTGCCCGCTGCCGTTGTGCCCTCGCCTGCGGCCGGGCAGCGCTCCTCCCTGCTGGGGACCACCGGGATATTCACGCCGTCCCCACGTCGCAGCACTGCGGCCCCCTTACGACGCCTACTGCGGCCCCCCGTTCCGGCCCGTCTCCCACCCCCGGTGAGGATGCCCTCGCCCTCGTTAAAGCCCCTGCCCTCTCCTGCGGCCCCCTTCCGACGGCCCGTTCCATGGCCCGGCCCCACCCTCCTCGGCCCCTGTGGTGCTTCCTCCCGGACACGGAGATAGTGTCCATGGTTGAATTCTGGGGGGGCTTGTGTGGTGACCACCTATTTTACCACTGGGACATAATTCAATCACGGAACTACGGGTTGGGGGTATTGTTTCCGCACGGACATATGTGTTCATATTCTATATATGTTGTGTGCCCTCCCGGCTCTTTCTCTTGTCGACCCGGGCTGCGACCCGACAACATGTCCTGTGCAGCTCCGTATTAAAGTACCCTTTTGCACCTTCAATGCACCGCCTCCGACTCCCATATCTCCCGGCACTACACTCTGTACTTTTAGAACAGTTCAGAGGTAAATGGTGTACTTTCACTCCACTATATGTATTTAATACCGTTAGTTACTTTAGAGATCTGCATTAATGGTGTGAAATATAATCCACTCTTAAATCAGACTTTAGTTCCACCTGGAGTAAATTCACAAGCTACCCTGCAGTATACAAAGCCATTAAAACACACACACACACACAAACTGAAGGATGTTACCTCTCTCTCCTCTTCGTCCTGGTTCTTCAGTCTTTCTTCTCCTTGATAAAACACTGCCGTTAAACACACTAATCTCCCTTTAATGCCTTTACTTATGTTTACCGATCAGCCACGTGGTATAAAAAGCTACGAACAAAGAACGGGAGGCAACAAAAACACGGTTTAACGGATAAATCACCCTCCAGGGATAAACTAACTCTTTGTATGTGTTTTAAAAGTCTCTTAAACACATTACATTCGGTATAAGATCTGCATCAACGTCTGTTAGCAACGTGTAGCTTCTGAGGACCGGAAGCTAGAAAGAGATCGCCGCAATGCATCGTGGGATTGTAGTTTTTATTTTAAACATCATTTCACTGCCCCTTGTGGTGAAAACATTGAAAAAACTAACGCTATTAAAATATAAGTAATCATTTCAATATTATTAATAATAGATATATAAAGATGAGACGGGTCAGACGGGTTTAAAAAGTTGTGGAAAATGTTTTTGTTTGTAATAATACGTTTGTATTATTATATATGTTTTGATTATAATAATCATTAAAGTGTTATCAAAGCAGGTGAAGGTGCAGCTATCTGACTTTGTATTTTGCAGGGTAGCTTGTGAATTTACTCCAGGTGGAACTAAAGTCTTAGCTTGTGAATGTAATAACTAATAAAATAATAAACTTAAAAAATAACATGTAAAGATTTGTAATATTAAAAAATATGTTTTAATAAAACAATAAAAATAAAGTAAGTAAGTAAAACTTTATTCACCCTTCTCAACACGAATGTACAAAGTGCATTACATACAGTACACAATACACAACATACAAATATAAAATGTAGAACGAAAGGCATAAAACACATCCAGTAAAAGATAGGGTAAAACACAGATGAAAAACAGCTACAATCTCACCTCCTCCGACGCCCCAAAAGCCTGTCGGAAAAGGTGAGTCTTTAGCTGGCCCTTAAAAACCTCCACTGAGACAGAGGCTCTCAGTTTCTGGGGGAGTTCCTTCCATAGGGGCCACTGCCTCAAAGGCCTTAGTTTTTAGCCTGGTTTGGGGCACCCTTAAGAGGCCTTGCTCGGAGGACCTCAGGGCCCGGGTTGTCCTGTGAGGGTGGATAAGGTCGTTAATGTAGGTGGGGGCTTGGACAGCTCTATATGTGTAAACCAATACCTTACATTGGGTTCTGAGATGGACAGGGAGCCAGTGCAGGGCAGAAAGGATCGGAGTGATGTGGCATGTTTTTTTGGACCGAGTGAGTAATCTGGCTGCAGCATTGTGGACCTGTTGTAGCCGGTTTATTGATGTGTTGTTGAGGCAGGAGAACAGAGCATTACAGTAATCAAGCAGGGATGAAATAAAGGCATGGATATCCATCTCCAGTTCTGCATTGGATAGAAACCCCCTGAGCTTGGCGATGTTCTTGAGGTGGAACAAACAGGTACGGGTCAGGAGTGTGATGTGTTGGTCTAGTAGCATAGACTGATCGAAGGTTGCACCAAGGTTTTTGACGTTTGCCCTAACGTTACCACTAAATGAACCCAGGTGCAGTGGCGGTTCTAGACCAATTTGATTGGGGGGGCCAGGCTGGGGCACAATAAATGCAGGACGAAAAAGAGAAATAGACAGTATGAAGTAATTGTGCATCAGAAAACAATGCAATACAGTTATTAGTATTTGTTTCAGTACACATATTTATTTCAGATACATCTTATAGTTATAGTTACTCTTAGCTTCAGCTTAAGTTATAGTACAATTTTTTGTGACGATAACTTGCATAGTCAGCCTCTGTTGTGCAGCCATCTGGGAAAAGATGATATTTAGCAAATAACATATCGCCTCAGTGTTGCCATGAGTTCACCTTGTACCCTATATAGAGAGGCAAAGTCCCTCCCCTTCCGGTTGAGCTCCATGGGACCTTATTTCGAAAACGTTATGCATTGAAGTCAATGGAGAGAGAAAGATTATCTTTCGATCCCGTTTGAATTGTGCCACGAATTACACATATGATGTTTGTCAATTTAAAAAATAATGTTTTAAGTCAAAAAAATAAGAATGTGTCGTAAAACTGTGAAGTAACACATTTTTTGTGTGAAGCCGCTCAATGAACTACAGGTCTCTGGTCTCGCACATTACGTGTCACCAACACAAAGATGGCCGTCACGTTAGCACATTTCACCTCTTTCTTTTGGAACGAGGCGAAAATCACTCCAAGTCTGGGCATGTTGAGAGATGTACATACACGAAAGGGGAGTTAGTCGGTTCTGTAAGAGCCAGCATGCGGGACCGGCTTTACAAGGTTTCGGTGAGTAACATGAGTGCAATGTGTAACGTTAATGTCAGCTAGCTAACATTAGCTAACAAGGTACACTAACATGTTTTGTTTTAGCAACTAGTTTTCTCCTTAAGAACTTCGTGGTCTCTGTGGATGCTGTGGATAACATTAGTGTTCACAAGAACAAGGTACACTCCCGTGTTTTGTTTGAGTTGCTCTTCAGATTGAAGCGGCCAGTTTTATATCGACTATACTGTATGTGTGATCTCCTTTTACATCTCGTTGTGTCATTTGAGTTTATCTGCTGTGTGTAGATTCAAGGGTTTTGGTTATCTTGTCAATTTGTTTGGTTATCTAGGCACAGCTGTGTGTGACTCCCTCTGGTACACTGGTGTGTGTTTTCCTAATGTAGAGAGCGTTGATTTAATTAATAACCTACACACCGAGTCTAGATCCTGACCATCCTTTTTTTTTCTTATCAAATATTTTCATTATTAAGACCTGGTCTGCCAGCAGGATGTCCTCCACTTTCCATCCAGCGAATTACACAATGGAGCCCTCAAAGTGCTCCACCAACCCCGCCACTCTTTTAAACATGGCCTGATCAGGAAGCCCTGTTTCCATTCGGATGACCCTGCCAGGTCTTCGGAACAACTGGACTGAACGCTGCAGGGTCCAGGTTCGGCGTCTGAGGACTGCACGCTGGAGGGTTCGGCGTCTGAGGACTGCACGCTGGAGGGTTCGGCGTCTGAGGACTGCACGCTGGAGGGTTCGGCGTCTGAGGACTGCACGCTGGAGGGTTCGGGGTCAGTGCCTGCAGACTCAGGCCCTTTGGTGTAGCTGTGGTCGGTGGACTGATTTACAGCTAAGCTCCCTTTCTCTTTTGTTCACTCAAATACACTTGGTCCTTTGTCTTTTCCATGTGGAAAATGGCAGCTGCATATTCTGCATTTTCATCTGGCTCCCTGTCTGCTCGTCTACAATGAGAACATGATATAATTAATTACTAATAATCATTTAAACCTGCCAAATAGTCCCCCTACCCATAGTTTAAACAGTCTGCACTCTTCTATTTATCTTGTGAAGCACTTTTAACATTCAGCTTGTGTGTGTTTTGGTTGTCTTTATTTCCAGGTAGAAGAGGACCAAGAGCGAGGAAGTAAGACAGAGCTCTTAATGTGTGACACATACAGTATATGTAGTGATAAATGGCTTCACCTGACCACTGTTCCTAAATAAAAAAAGTTTTCTGCATCATCAGTCATTTTTTCCAAATAATTACCAATATTTCACAAATTCTTCATGTAAACTAAAGAGCACAGCTGTATGTTGAGTATGTCAACTTTGCTTGGTTCATCTTACTGGGGGGCAGCTACATGGATGTCGGTGCAGTCCACAATCATTGTGCAGTTGAAGGCAGAATGAATTTATTATTGACTCAGAATGAAGCACAACTTCATGTCATACAATACATTGACTTTATTTGTAATTGTTTAAAAATATACGAGCATTGATTAGCAAGCAGGACCTGCAGGAACAGAGAATGGTGATGGGTGGAGCTGGGAAGAGAGAACAATAAATAAAACAGATCAACTTTATTATCGGATATTAAATATTCAATTTTCAAAACAAGTTGCCGCTCCTACAGTTTTCAAGTGTGTAAAGATGATTTCACATGACCTATGCAAAATATCACACTCAATACATGTGTGTCTATGTGGGGTGAAGCTCTGGGGGGTGCATTGTGCCTTTGATGTATATAAATAATATAATATAACCAAATACGTAGAGTGGAAATCAGGTTGCCAGAGCAGGTCAGTCCAGTGTGCATGTTCCTCAAGGTCTCAGCAGAGTTACAGGTGAGGTAAAGAAAATAAAACAGAAAAAGATCAGTAACAACACTTTAAAGTAACAACACTTTAAAGTAACAAGACTTTGAATAATGATCTCTTTGAATAATTATCTCTCAGTAATCACTCAACTACTGTCTTGCCAACAAACAGATTGACTCACCCTCACTATCATCACAATGAAACACGTTCACGTAGCGTTAGCCTAGCACCTACTGCCCCCTTAGCACCCGGTGGAGGGGGGCAGTAGGCTTACAGGCTACTCTTAAAATGTTTCACGAAATACGAAATACGAAATACTTACCATCATGACTACTCTTACTGTTTAACATTTTGGTTTACTTCATGTTAAGGCTAATAAAAATGACAAGGCTAAGTAATGTAATGCTAACTAACGTGTTTGCTACTAGCTAGGTAGCTAACTTAACTATGTTCCATGCACAACATGTATATTAGCTGATATGTTTGATCCAGCGACTCCTGGTCCTTTCGGGAAGCGATAGAACGAGCAAGAGGTATGATTACTGTTGTGATTACAACCTGGTACAAAACACGTAGTATATGCTTCATGGTAGTGGGCAGCTTTTAAATACAAAAGTGTATCTTTCAGTAACATTTTGAGAGATTTAAGCATAAATCTGTCAAATGTTCAAAACAGCCTGTTTCACTGAAATAGCCTCAAAATGACAAACTGCCATTAAGAGTCAGATGCTTTACGAAATCTAATAAAACAGAGTACTTTCTACAGATGACTCCTCCCACTCAACGCAATAAGTCTCACCCCACTCAGCAAATCATATAAAACTAAGGACCCCACTAAGACGACCGTTGAAAACTAGCCATGGATCTGAGAAAAACCAAGTCTGATGCCGCCTTAGCGCTGAGCTTCAGTCTGCAATGTTCAAAACAACAGATAAAGCCAGAAATCTAGGTGTAGTCATGGACTCTGACCTGAGTTTCAACAGCCACATTAAAACAGTTACTAAATCAGCCTACTATCACCTAAAGAACATATCTAGGATTAAAAGACTAATGTCACAGCAGTATTTGGAAAAACTTGTCCATGCTTTTATCTTCAGTAGACTGGACTACTGCAATGGTGTCTTCACAGGTCTCACTAAAAAGTCTATTAGGAAGCTGCAGCTGATTCAGAACGCCGCTGATCGAATCCTCACTAACACTAAGAAAGTGGATCACATCACTCCTGTTCTGAAGTCTTTACACTGGCTTCCTGTGTGTCAAAGAATATATTTCAAAATACTGCTGCTGGTTTATAAAGCTTTGAATGGTTTAGGCCCAAAATACATTTGTGATCTCCTGCTAAATTATGAACCATCCAGATCTCTCAGCTCTTCAGGGACTGGTCAGCTTTCTGTCCCCAGAGTCAGAACTAAACATGGAGAAGCAGCGTTCAGTTATTATGCTCCATCTGGAACAAACTCCCAGAAACCTGCAGGTCCGCTGCAACTCTGACTACTTTTAAATCCAGCAAGAAGACTTTTCTTTTTGTCGCTGCTTTTAATTGAACTATTCACATCTTAAACTGCACTGTAACTTTTATCCATGTATTTTTTCTTTTAATGTTTATTTTATTAGCTTTTCTTTTTAATGACTGATTTTAAATGCCAGTTTCTTAATGTCTTTCGTTTGTTGCAAAGCACTTTGAATTGCCTTGTGTTGAAAAGTGCTATATAAATAAACTTGCCTTGCCTTGCCTTATTATCACCAGGATAACGGATATGGGCTTAATGACTGGATGTTACAAAGTAGGGGAGAGGATGTTCCCGAAGAAGAGCTCTCCTCTATATCATATCCATGTAAGGTCTTTAGGACAAAAGAGGACCATGATAACATGACATATGAAGAATATCTTTCTTTAAAAGATGGTATTATAGATAACCTTTATAGAAACAGTATATCTCATATAGGGCTGCACGATTTTGGGAAAAAATCGAATTGCGATTTTTCTGATAAATATTGCGATTCGAATTGCGATATTTGTTTTTAAGCAACCCAACGGAAGTATATTGTAAAATGCGGCCATAACTCCGGCTAGGAAGGTCGCATCAACGTACTCCCGTCTCTAGCACCCCGCAGCCCGAGCTACGAGTGAAACTTCCGTTGGGTTGCTTTAAAGTCAAGCTTCAGTTTCAGACTCACTCTGTGACAAAAACATGTGATGGAGCATTGCTAACCTGACTCAGATGCTTCACCAAACCATCTAAAGCTCCATTGGAAGCCATTTGGAAAGGGCAGGCACTTTCAGAAGCACTTGGCAGGTGATTGGATCAATCTGTCTATCACCTTCTATCATGGGCTACTTCTGATTGGTTAACAATGGCTGGTACATGTGGAGCACAGCACTTCTGATTGGTGTGGATGACTGAGACACAAGAAAAGAAAAAAAAAATTGTTTGAAACAAATAATGTATTTAATTCTTATTTTTACCACTTTGTGTTTTTAGTTTTAGTACATTTTATTTTCATATTACATTTCTTTAAATATATTTTTCATGTTTTTGTGATTTATTTATATATTTTATTTTATTTATTTATTTATTTTATTTATTTTATTTATTTTATTTATTTTATTTATTTTATTTATTTTATTTATTTTATTTATTTTATTTATTTTATTTATTTTATTTATTTTATTTATTTTATTTATTTTATTTATTTTATTTATTTATTTATTTTATTTATTTTATTTATTTCATTATTTTATTTTCTGTTTATTTAGTTATTTGTTGACTAAATGTCTAATTCAATATTGTTTTCAAGTTTTATATAATAATGTTTGAAAACAATAATGCATTTAATTCTTATTCGTATCACTCAAGGTTTCCAATGACATTATGATGCATGGGATGCAGGTGATGGCGTGGTTCTGGTGTTGTTGGACCTGAGTGCAGCGTTTGACACAGTGGACCACGCCATCATGCTATACAGGACTGTCTCAGAAAATTAGAATATTGTGATAAAGTTCTTTATTTTCTGTAATGCAATTAAAAAAACAAAAATGTCATACATTCTGGATTCATTACAAATCAACTGAAATATTGCAAGCCTTTTATTATTTTAATATTGCTGATTATGGCATACAGCTTAAGAAAACTCAAATATCCTATCTCTAAATATTAGAATATCATGAAAAAGTATACTAGTAGGGTGTTCAACGAATCACTTGAATCGTCTAATTAACTCGAAACACCTGCAAGGGTTTCCTGAGCCTTGAAAAACACTCAGCTTGGTTCAGTAAACTAAATCACAAGTATGGGGAAGACTGCTGATCTGACTGCTGTCCAGAGGACCGTCATTGACACCCTCCATCAGGAGGGTAAGACACAAAAAGAAATTTCTCAAAGAGCAAGCTGTTCACAGAGTGCAGTTTCAAAGCACATCCACAAAAAGTCTGTTGGAAGGGGGAAATGTGGCAGGAAACGCTGCACAACCAAGAGAGATGACCGCAGCCTTAACAGCATTGTGAAGAAGAGTCGCTTCCAGAATTTGGGGGAGCTTCAAAGACAGTGGACTGAAGCTGGAGTCCAGGTATCAAAAGTCACTGTTCACAGACGTGTCCGGGAAATGGGCTACAATAGCCGTATTCCCATGGTCAAGCCACTTCTGAACTCAAGACAACGGAAGAGGCGTCTGACTTGGGCTAAGGAAAAGAAGCACTGGACAGTTGCACAGTGGTCCAAAGTCCTCTTTTCAGACGAAAGCAAGTTTTGTATTTCATTTGGAAGTCAAGGCGCCAGAGTCTGGAGAAAGGCTGGAGAGGAGCAAAATCCAAGTTGCTTGAAATCCAGTGTGAAGTTCCCACAGTCAGCGATGGTTTGGGGAGCCATGTCAGCTGCTGGTGTTGGTCCACTGTGTTTCATCAAGCCCAGAGTAAATGCAGCTGTGTACCAAGAGATTTTAGAGCACTACATGCTTCCGTGTGCTGAAAAGCTCTATGGAGATGAGGAATTCATTTTCCAGCATGATCTGGCACCTGCCCACAGTGCCAAAACCACCAGTAACTGGTGTACTGACCATGGCATTACTGTCCTCGATTGGCCTGCAAATTCCCCTGACCTGAACCCCATAGAGAATATGTGGGGTATTGTGAAGAAGAAGCTGAAAGACACCAGACCCAACAATGCTAATGAGCTAAAGGCCGCTATTGAAGCATCCTGGGCATCCATAACACCTCAGCAATGCCACAGGCTGATTGCCTCCATGCCACGCCGCATTGATGCAGTAATCCGTGCAAAAGGATTCCCAACCAAGTACTGAGTGCATTAATGGACATTTTCAAATGTTTCATTGTGTTTTGCTGTTATAAATCTTTTTTTTTTACTTGGTCTGAGGAACTATTCTAATTTTTTGAAATAGGATTTTTGAGTTTTCTTAAGCTGTATGCCATAATCAGCAATATTAAAATAATAAAAGGCTTGCAATATTTCAGTTGATTTGTAATGAATCCAGAATGTATGACATTTTTGTTTTTTTAATTGCATTACAGAAAATAAAGAACTTTATCACAATATTCTAATTTTCTGAGACAGTCCTATAGACTCAGGGAGTGGGCAGGCATCTCAGGGTCTGCCCTCCAGTGGTTTGCCTCGTACCGAGTGGGAGAAGTTTCACGTGGCCGTGGGCCCGTTCTCATCCCACAGCACTCCTCTATCCTGCGGCCTGCCCCAGGGTTCTGTGTTAGCCCCCCTTATTTTTGCCCTGTACATGCTCCCATTGGGTCGCTTAATTAGCCAATTCAAGGGTGTCTCGTATCACGGTTACGCAGATGATATCCAGATATATTTCTCTTTCAAACCCGTCAAAACAGAGAATTTAAACACCCTGATTACATCTACAGCTCAATGCATCATGAAGTCTTGATCTCAGCGGCTGATAACATCGCCTCTAAGGTAGCAAGCCACCTGGGTTCATTTAGTGGTAACGTTAGGGCAAACATAAAAAACCTTGGTGCAACCTTCAATCAGTCTATGCTACTAGACAAACACATCAAACTCCTGACCCGTACCTGTTTGTTCCACCTCAGGAACATCGCCAAGCTCAGGGGCTTTCTATCCAATGCAGAACTGGAGATGGCTATCCATGCCTTTATTTCATCCCGGCTTGATTGCTGTAATGCTCTGTTCTCCTGCCTCAACAACACATCAATAAACCGGCTACAACAGGTCCACAATGCTGCAGATTACTCACTCGGTCCAAAAAACATGCCACATCACTCCGATCCTTTCTGCCCTGCACTGGCTCCCTGTCCATCTCAGAACCCAATGTTAGGTATTGGTTTACACATATAGAGCTGTCCATGGCCAAGCCCCCGCCTACATTGACGACCTTATCCACCCTCACAGGACAACCCGGGCCCTGAGGTCCTCCGAGCAAGGCCTCTTAAGGGTGCCCCGACCCAGGCTAAAAAAGGGGACCGTGCCTTTGAGGCGGTGGCCCCTATGGAAGGAACTCCCCCAGAAACTGAGAGCCTCTGTCTCAGTGGAGGTTTTTAAGGGGCAGCTAAAGACTCACCTTTTCCGACAGGCTTTTGGGGCGTCGGAGGAGGTGAGATTGTAGCTGTTTTTCATTGGTGTTTTACCCTACCTTTTACTGGATGTGTTTTATGCCTTTTATTACAAACAAAAACATTTTTCCCAATGTTTAAAATCTGTCCCATGTTTATATATTATTATTATTATTATTATTTTTTTTTATTATTAATAATAATATTTTTATTTATTTTAATACCGTTAGTTTTTTCACCACAGGGGGCAAGAAAAACTAAAATCCCATGATGCATTGCGGCGGTCAGTTTCTAGCTTCCGGTCCTCAGAAGCTACACGTTGCTAACAGACGTTGATGCAGATTTTATACCGAATGTAATGTGTTTAAGAGACTTTAAAAACACATACAAAGAGTTAGTTTATCCTTGGAGGGTGATTTATCCGTTAAACCGTGTTTTTGTTGCCTCCCGTTCTTTGTTCGTAGCTTTTTATACCACGTGGCTGATCGGTAAACATAAGCAAAGGCATTAAAGGGAGATTAGTGTGTTTAACGGCAGTGTTTTATCAAGGAGAAGAAAGACTGAAGAACCAGGACGAAGAGGAGAGAGAGGTAACATCCTTCTGTGTGTGTGTGTGGTTTGAATGGCTTTGTAGACTGCAGGGTAGCTGGTGAAGGAGCAGCTAGTCTGAATGGCTTTGTAGACTGCAGGGTAGCTGGTGAAGGGGCAGCTAGTCTGAATGGCTTTGTAGGCTGCAGGGTAGCTGGTGGAGGTGCAGCTAGTCTGAATGGCTTTGTAGACTGCAGGGTAGCTGGTGAAGGAGCAGCTCGTCTGAATGGCTTTGTAGACTGCAGGGTAGCTGGTGAAGGAGCAGCTAGTCTGAAGTACTTTGTAGACTGCAGGGTAGCTGGTGAAGGAGCAGCTAGTCTGAAGTACTTTGTAGACTGCAGGGTAGCTGGTGAAGGAGCAGCTAGTCTGAAGTACTTTGTAGACTGCAGGGTAGCTGGTGAAGGTGCAGCTAGTCTGAAGTACTTTGTAGACTGCAGGGTAGCTGGTGAAGGAGCAGCTAGTCTGAAGTACTTTGTAGACTGCAGGGTAGCTGGTGGATTTACTCCAGGTGGAACTAAAGTCTGATTCAACACTTGGTTTAGATTTCACATCATTCATCCAGATCTGTGAAGTAACTAAGGTATTAAATACATGTAGTGGAGTAAAAGTACACCATGTACCTCTGTAGTGGAGTAAAAGTACAATGGAAATACTAAAGTACAAGTACCTCAGAATGTTACTTAAGTACAGTAATTGAGTAAATCTGCTCAGTTACTTCCCACCTTTGTCCAGTAATGAAGTTTCAAAATGCAAAGACACCATTTACCTCTGAACTGGTCTAAAAGTACAAAGTAACATTACAAGGAAATACTCAAGTACTTCTCACCTCCGCTATGACCCTACGAAGTGGCTGTAGATTTGTTTTGTTGTGTGTGTGGGTTGTATTGAGTTGTCTTGTTTTGTGTCAGCTGTAGTTGTGTTGATTATTACAGAGAGACAGCGGGAGAAGGAGCACTGAGAGCAGCATGGAGGAGAACATGGAGAGCCCTGGAGCTCAGGTCAGTGTGCACTTCATCACAATATATTCCTAACACTGTTATCCCCAAATGAAAGATCACAACCTGTTTAGAAAATACAATATGAATGCACTGTATGGTTAGATATATGTTATAACGTTGCTGTATACGATAAAACTTTAATGGTCAGATCAAGTCTGAAATGTGACTTGCATCACAGCAGCTCCATGTGTAACATCAACATAAACAAATATCAAGACACAATACATGAAAAACAAACATGTAACATAACAGCAGGATCAGTGAGAGACAACCTGTTCAAAGAGCCTTCAGCGTGCTTTAGATCTGGATTCAGCTCTGTGTTTACTGAGAGGACTGACTGGAGCACAAAGGATGCTTCAGTCTGACTCTATTGAATCTCCATTAGATGGCAGCAGTTCATATTCTCTGTTCAGAGCATGCTTTGGGTCCCAGATGATGTTGTTGGACAGCCTCTCAGGTTATTATGGTCTGCTGAGTCAGAAAGTCTCTGACAGGGTGGACCAACAGTCTTTGAGCAGATTGTTAACAGGTGGAGCAGTTTTGATTTGAAAGCTGTTGACAAACACTTGTACCGGGTAGCATTGCAGTACTGCAGAACAGGGGCTCCCAAACTTTTCAACCCCCAAAATCACTTTGTTAATATTAATAATAGTAAAACAAAACAGTGTTTCCCTTACATCGACATACAAAACCCACTGATCCTCAACTCCGGTGTGTCTCACTCATTAAGGCGAGACACGGCATGCACTGGTCAATTTTGATATGTTGTGCTATTTTCATTCCATAACATGTTTTCTTTCAGGCTTTTGGAAGGAAAATGTACAAAATACACATTTAGGTGTTTATTTGTACTATAGTTTGTCTATTTGCGTCTGTAGGTTTCTCCTAAATTCACCAAAAGTTAGCATCTAACGTAACTTAAAGTGCCGTGACCGCTGTGTGCACCATGTCAACAGAGATATCGTTGGAAAGCTCCGTCTCTCCTGCACGATCCCATCGGATCCGAATATGGGCATTTCCTTTGTCGTGAAAGCACAAAGGGCTCTTAAACCAAAAAACTAAATCTCATTGGCTGCTGTCAATTTCTGACAACGTGATTCGTTCAGATGCGTCACGTGGTGTGCTAAAACACTTCCTGGTTAGCTTTCCGCTAGAAATTGAAATCTCAAAATGGCAAAAGAACACCGATAAAAACGTTCACAGAGAAGACGACAACAATTGTCACTTGCACGAAGCAAGGTTATACAAATGATCCCGAACATGAAACACCTTCACGGAGTGCGTCGAGGCGCGAGCTGTCATCCAGAGAACAGGCGGGGTTAGCTAGCGCCTCACTGCAATCTTCAGTAGCACGTAGAGACACTAAACCTTCCAGTTATATTCCTATCAATATTATGAAGGTTTTCAAAGAAGGCTTTGTTTATATATCATTCATAGCCTGCATTATATAAGATTTTATACCTAAAAACATGGCAAATGTATATTTGAGGGCTGTTGACAGTATTCTCTGATGTATGGAGTGATATCTTAAATCCCTTCTGTAAAAACTTTAGATTCTAATATGACTACAAAATGAAACAAGAATTTCGAACCTGACTTTATCCAATGTTCAGAATTGTGTTCCTGAAATGTGTTAAAATATGTGCATATTTAATGAGATGATAATAATAATAGATGTAATTTGTTAGCGCTTTTCCAGGTGCTCAAAGACGCTTTACAGATATAGTGAAGGGAAAAGGAACAACAAATAAATATATAGTAAACAATCACACATTGAAAGCCAGACTGAAGAGGTGAGTGCTTTGAAGGAGGTGAGGTCAGGTCTCTGATGGGTTGGGGGAGTGAGTTCCAGAGGGAGGGGGCAGCGACGGAGAAGGCTCTGTCCCCCCAGGTCCGGTGATTGGTGCGGGTGGGGATGGATAGGAGGTTGGCTTCTGATGAGCGGAGGCTGCGGGAAGGGGTGTGGTGGTGCAGCAGGTCTGGTGAGGGGGGAAGGGGTGTGGTGGTGCAGCAGGTCTGTGAGGTAGGGGGAAGGGGCGTGGTGGTGCAGCAGGTCTGTGAGGTAGGGGAAGGGGCGTGGTGGTGCAGGTCTGTGAGGTAGGGGAAGGGGTGTGGTGGTGCAGCAGGTCTGTGAGGTAGGGGGAAGGGGTGTGGTGGTGCAGCAGGTCTGTGAGGTAGGGGGAAGGGGTGTGTGGTGCAGCAGGTCTGTGAGGTAGGGGGAAGGGGTGGTGGTGCAGCAGGTCTGTGAGGTAGGGGGAAGGGGTGTGGTGGTGCAGCAGGTCTGTGAGGTAGGGGGAAGGGGTGGTGGTGCAGCAGGTCTGTGAGGTGGGGGGAAGGGTGTGGTGGTGCAGCAGGTCTGTGAGGTAGGGGGAAGGGGTGTGGTGTGCAGCAGTGTGAGGTAGGAAGGGGTGGTGGTGCAGCAGGTCTGTGAGGTAGGGGGGAAGGGGTGTGGTGGTGCAGCAGGTCTGTGAGGTAGGGGAAGGGGTGTGGTGGTGCAGCAGTCTGTGAGGTAGGGGGAAGGGGTGTGGTGGTGCAGCAGGTCTGTGAGGTAGGGGGAAGGGTGGTGGTGCAGCAGGTCTGTGAGGTAGGGGGAAGGGTGTGGTGGTGCAAGTCTGTGAGGTAGGGGGAAGGGGTGTGGTGGTGCAGCAGGTCTGTGAGGTAGGGGGAAGGGGTGTGGTGGTGCAGCAGGTCTGTGAGGTAGGGGGAAGGGGTGGTGGTGCAGCAGGTCTGTGAGGTAGGGGGAAGGGGTGTGGTGGTGCAGCAGGTCTGTGAGGTAGGGGGAAGGGGTGTGGTGGTGCAGCAGGTCTGTGAGGTAGGGGGAAGGGTGTGGTGGTGCAGCAGGTCTGTGAGGTAGGGGGAAGGGGTGTGGTGGTGCAGCAGGTGTGTGAGGTAGGAGGAAGGGGCGTGGTGGTGCAGCAGGTCTGTGAGGTAGGGGGAAGGGGTGTGGTGGTGCAGCAGGTCTGTGAGGTAGGGGGAAGGGGTGTGGTGGTGCAGCAGGTCTGTGAGGTAGGGGAAGGGGTGTGGTGGTGCAGCAGGTCTGTGAGGTAGGGGAAGGGGTGTGGTGCAGCAGGTCTGTGAGGTAGGGGGAAGGGGTGGTGGTGCAGCAGGTCTGTGAGGTAGGGGGAAGGGGTGTGGTGGTGCAGCAGGTCTGTGAGGTGGGGGGAAGGGGTGTGGTGGTGCAGCAGGTCTGTGAGGTAGGGGGAAGGGGTGTGGTGGTGCAGCAGGTCTGTGAGGTAGGGGGAAGGGGTGTGGTGGTGCAGCAGGTCTGTGAGGTAGGGGGAAGGGGTGTGGTGGTGCAGCAGTCTGTGAGGTAGGGGGAGGGGTGTGGTGGTGCAGCAGGTCTGTGAGGTAGGGGGAAGGGGTGTGGTGGTGCAGCAGGTCTGTGAGGTGGGGGGAAGGGTGTGGTGGTGCAGCAGGTCTGTGAGGTAGGGAAGGGTGTGGTGGTGCAGCAAGT
>CADEHL010000434.1:0-39065 GCA_902827135.1 Harpagifer antarcticus | reverse complement strand
GGAAGATATAGACGTATAAAAATGTAGTTAAAAGTGAACAAAATGTATTCAGCTTTTCTATAACACATCTATCCCGAAAACAGTTCAAAATTGATTGATCTATTCCATGCATTATTCTTTCTTGTAAATACCTAAATTACCCATAATGCAACTAGACGAGATGTGGGTGTGGTATGTTGTAGCAGCTAATTTAGTTATCAAACATTCAGCTGCAGGATAAGAAGATTCACACTTCCAGATTATCTTCTGAAACATATGACACACACACACACACACACACACACACACACACACACACACACACACACACACACACACACACACACACACACACACACACACACCTCACCAGTCACTCTGCTGTGAGTCTGCCACCAAGATAAGGACAAACAAAATGTTGTTGAAAGTCTTATTTTACATTTTGGTTAAATAACACGTTCTACTCAAATGTACAATTTCTTGTAAAAGCCTTCAGTCAGAGATGACGTGTCTTGCGGTCGATGAACAGCAGGATTAACACTTCTGGAAACTCCATAACTCCAGATTATGTTACTTTTCAAAGTGTATTGGTCAGACTCTAGTGATGATGACTTAACAGCTCCCACTAAAGGCTTTCTACTACTTTCAAACACAGTCTTTCCCACAGAGACCTGTCGACACCTTAGTGTGCAGTGTCTGATGCTACTAATGACATGATGGGTATCTCATGAAGTAGAACACGCCCTCATGAGGGCATGAGCCTCATGAGGCTCACGCCCTCACGAGGCTCATGCCCTCTCAGACTGGCCTCATTGTGATGGTTTGGCCAACACCAATCGTCACTGACCTGATCACGATTGAGCTCCATCTTGTATGTGGTGACAGTCAATTATCTATAAACCGAGTACAAAGAAGTTGAATGTTCGCTAGCCCGAACTCAAGGACACTACTTTATCTGCTAATAGAGGACATGAGATATTTTGCCTACTATTAATACATGTGTATTTACTTATATTACTCTAGGGGTCACATCTGATGTCCTCTTCATTCGATCGCGTGTCCTTCCTCTGGCTCTCTCGTCGTTTCCTCTTAACATCTTATCTAAGGTGATCATTTTTAGCTTTTAGAAAAGAACGTTTGACTTGTTGTTTTATATAATCCTTGAGAGTATGCCAAAATAAAGACCCTGTGTGGATCCTGGCTACAGTCAGGAAGTGCGTCTCCATACAGGACCCCCCATTGTCCCCTGTTGGATTCACAGAGCCTTTGATGAGAAACACTTTGAGAAATACAAAGTGAAGAACCGAGCAGCCATCTGTGCCAGGAGCCGGATCACACCCATCAATATTTCCTGTCACACACACTCGTTCACACACACCCCCCCCCCCTCCCCCTTTAACACACGGCCCTGTAGATAATAGCTGAAAGTTGGATTTGACACGGATCAACATCTCCTGCGCTGTCTGTCCCCCAATCAATACTCCCCCTCCTCCCCCCTCCTCTTATTATCAGCACTAATCTATATCTCTTTGTCTCGTTTTCTTTGGAGTCACCTCCTTCACTCGCCGTCTTTTCTCCAAATTACATTAAGGGACAATCCCTCGTGTTTCGGAGGTATAACGAATGTAAAATGACCTACATCGGAATGAGACAGAAGGAGATGCGGGCCACGGGAGCCACGGGGCCACGGGGGCCACGGGGCAGTGACCGAAGTGTGAGCGTCAGAAGAAAGGAGAGGCCGCGTCGATGGGAAGTTGATTGTGGAGATTTCACTTCTGCCGTCTTTTTTTCTTCTCTTTCGCAACAAAAGCCACAAAGAAAGAAAGGAAGGAGGGGGCCGTGAAACACAAATGTCTGAGAGTCCTTGCGGGCTTCTCTGCGTCCAAACAAAAACAAAATGGCAGCGTTAATAAAAGCGATCACTAATGCTGGTCTCGGCGCGAGGCCGCGGGCGTCGCAGGCGAGGAATCCAACCGGCTTTCTTCCAGGAGCCGCGCTCTTTTGTGGGGCCATGTGTCACGCTCAGAAACTTCCCATCACGAAACCTCCTCCCTCAAAGAAGGCAGAGTGGAGAGTGTGAGGCTTTGCTTTCGGCGGGGCCATTACCAGGAAGCCTGAAAGGACTGGAAATGAACTCAGGGTTTGTTCTTCTTCTGCTGCTGCTTTCACTTTTCCTTTTTCTGTCGATTCTTCCCTCGCTGACCCCGAAGCCTCGTTATCGTTGTCTGACGCTCCGGGCGTTTCCAGGAGAGAACATAGTGTCTGTATGACAGAGTGAGGCCATACTCGGTTTTTACTTTGTGACAATCTACCAAAGCCTGATGTCTCTGCTTCCTCTGTGCCACAGAGCTCCATTGTTGTCCCCATGATAATCACTAGAGCACCACATTTGGAGTATTTAAGGTTCACATCTTCTTGAGCCAATGGTCTTTGGATACAAGCGCCAAGACCAGGAAGTCAGAAAGTCTTGCGTCACGGAGTATCACGGTGATCAAATGTGACCCTAATCCTCTTCCGTAGTTCTACGTGTATTCGGCATATAGCAGTCAAAGGTTAGGCCACAGTGAGTGAAATGTGACGGGACAAAACACCTTGAAGGTGCCTTGGGCTCAGAGGACAAAAGAGATGAAGGTACAGTGGATCAGCTCACTTTGTTGGACCAGGATAACCCACTCAGTAATATAACACATTATTACAGTCTGGTGATGAAATCTGGAGCGTAGATTCGAAGACCACGGTTATTAGTTGAAGCTTCAGATCGTTCAAACTCAACGTGGTCTTTGGTGATGTGTAGATGACGGTCTGTTTGTAGCGTGAAGTCACTGAAACATCTGTTTTCATGTGGACGTCTGATCTGCTCTCTTATTGGCTGCTTCTTCCGCTCTGAGGCTCTTCCAGTGTTTTGCTCACATGTCGGCCATGTTTTGTGTCAGCTGAGAGACGGCTTCACAGACGATCTGTAGCCAACCGAGGTGGGAACCATTAAGCAGAGAGAGCCCACTGCCAATGTGTGTGTGTTCACACTCTGGGACTGGAGAGAGGCGTGATGCCTGTGAACACATTTATATATCACCTCTTCATCGGACGGCGTGCAGTCCTTCAGTCCATCTCACGTTACATATCGAGCTTCTTCTGTCTTTGTGTGAACCCTACCTAACATAAACTCAACTCTGATTTCACATTAAATATCCTCCAGGCAAAAGTCTATCCTTCAAAAGATAAACATGTAATCCTAAAGATCTAGAATACCTGGTGCAGCGCAAGCTCAACACTTTCACAATTATAACACATTTAAACAGCATTTAAGGGTTTATCTTTCATACACTTGAAGTTCATCACGAAACAGTAAGCTGTTCTGGAAGTATAACAGAAAACCATTTTGAAAAGTCAACCAAACTCTCAACAATTCATGACTTTATAATCATAATTTTAACTTGTTAATGTACGACTTTAATGAAAAAAGTGTTTTACTAACAGATATATAGCTTTTAAAACTCTTGAAAATCAGGAACATTTATAGTCAATTTGTCTTTTATTGAGTACATTTACCAGTTTTTTACTTACATTCTGAAAAATAGTTATAATCTCAAAAGAATATTCAAGTGTTTTTATTATAAATGTGATTTTTTAATTTAATTTATTCTAATCGAATATATCCACGTTTTTTTCTCGTAAGATTTAATAATTCTTTTACTGGAAATGTATAGACAAAATTGTTTAAATATTTTTTGGTTGTTTTACTTAATGCACAACTTTAATCTCAAAATAAAAATGTGTTGTTACAATTGTATACTCTTGATTCTTGCAACTTTATTTACAACACAGTACAGAAGACAATTCAGGATGCACAACATTTTGGATTAATTCAATCCCACCCCTTTACCCTACACCAGTGCTTCTCAAAGTGTGGTCCGCGGACCACTGGTGGTCCGTGAGCGCCCCCTAGTGGTCCGCGAGTATATTGGTAACATTTCACATTTGAAATAAATAAATAAATTTAAGTTTTCCGCACTCTCGCGGGAATATCTCCGCAATGGAGCGCGCTAAAGTTTCACTTTCGATTGCATGATATAGCCCAGCGCAACACCTTCATCACACTTGCTGCCACTTGTTTGTACCATTTTCAGGCGATTTGTAATCTGTTCTAGAAAAACGATGCGATTTTGGATATTTGTGGAGTTAGGTGGTCCGCGAGTGTTTTTTTATTGGTTAAGTGGTTCTTGGTGTGAAAAAGTTTGAGAAACACTGCCCTACACCCTCCATTCGTATTTGGTCAGGAGCTCCTTTAAGTTAGATATCAGAGATTAAAAGTGGATCAGGTTTTGCATCGTTGATTCTCGCAGAGGACAGTTCAAGGTAAGAAATGTTCAAAAAAACTCTGAAGCCAGTGAGAACTTGAACTATCGTGAGGAGGTTTCCAACGTTGGACAATAATCTTTGTAGCTGCAGTCAAGCCTGTTAGGCTCCCGTAAGGGAAAGGTGAGATTCATCATTTAGAAGATGCACAGCAGGTTCCATTGGTAACTATTAAATCTGTAAGGGTTCTAATAACCTTCCCTCAAAAGTGTAATACTCCGGGACACTCCCATACAACATGTAAGAAAGAGCCAATGGTTCCCTGGTGACACAATGAACTGTAAGGTCGGGTACCGATCCAATTATTGGTGTTAGATATGCTCTACGCCAACATTTCAGATGTACTGATGGTTTGGGTTTTTTGAAGCACCCGTCACATTAGCCCAAATTGCATCCCAATCCAATTCTTGTCCTAAAGTGGATATTTCTGAATGAATATTATGAATTTTACTGGCAAATGTATGACTTTATAATCTCAGAGAATTAACATGTTTGTTTCTTGTACATTTTTTCTTGAAACATCCAAAGTAAAAAAAGTATTACTTTATAAATCCAGAGAATATTCACTTTTTGTCGACCTTTAAAGTCCCCTGGTTCTGTCTTTTCAAATAAGACCTACATATGTCCGAATATCGTGGCTTTGTTTTACCAATATATCTCTCAGATAACTCTAACCTAACACTGCATCAAAGTCCCTTCCAAACTGTCAGGGTTTGAACTCTGAGTTTTTATCCCTCCTGTCTCTCAGGTCTGGACCCCTCTCAGCGGCAGGGGGTCGAGGGTCTGATCTCCGTCGCTCCGAGCCGCTTCGACCACACCGCCCTCTTCACCGTGTTACAGAAACACACTCTGCAGCACCGCATGAACGACTCCTTCTCCTGCCTGGTACACACACACACACACACACACACACACACACACACACACACACACACACACACACACACACACACACACACACACACACACACACACACTCTGGGGTTATCTAGATGTCTTTTTATCTTGAAGTTCATTCAGAGATCTGGTGGCAGGCTGTGAGGACGTATCTGAAGGTGTCTGCTCTTAGTTCTTCTGACAGAATGAGTGAGGGTGAAATGACATGACATTCAAAATGTGACTTAAATGAGTTAGTAACAATGAATGCTTCAACAAACTCTCGCTGCTCTTAATTCACATCACACAATCACTTCTCAAAGGAAATGTGTGTGTGCAGCGATGTGCAGCTGGCAGTAGAGGAGGAGGAGGAGGAGGAGGAGGAGGAGGAGGAGGAGGAGGAGGAGGAGGAGGAGGAGGAGGAGGGTGTAATCGGACAAATCAGTGACATGTATTGATCATGTTTACACACCATAGGATAAAAGGAAAATGATCAACTCATAACTAAATCAAGTCAACAGTGAAACACAAGTCTCATAAACACTTTCAGAATGTCATTTATTTTACATTTGAAGCTTCTGAGTGAAGCTGGTCATATTTTTAACATCAATGCTACATTTGAATAAAGTATCTCTTCGGAACAAATGATATATTAAAAAGTTAATTATATAAAATAACCTTTCTCTAATGACTATAACTCTTGAAAGTGAAGTGTCTTGAGAAGTGTTAATTAGCAGCAAGGCAAGTTTATTTATATAGCACTTTTCAACACAAGGCGATTCAAAGTGCTTTACAAAAACGAAAGACATTAAGAACATGGCATTTAAAATCAGTCATTAAAAAGAAAAGCTAATAAAATTAACACTAAAAGTTACAGTGCAGTTTAAGATGTGAATAGTTCAATCAAGTCGACGAAAGGAGTCACATTTCTTTCCTCTATTTTATTTTAAACTTTTTTAGGATCTGACATTTTCTCTCTTTCTCTCAAATCAAAATAGCTTTTTAGACCGTAATGACAGACAGGAAATAAACAAACTTTTGAGTATCACAGGATTCATAAAGGCCAATTATCGATGAGAGTTCAGGATATAACTGATCATAAATACACACATTACTTACAAGGTTCCCACGGGGTCTTAAAAAGTCTTACATTTGATAGTCAGAATGTAAGGCCTTAAAAGGTCTTAAATATGACGGGATTTGAAAGGTACTTCTGTGTTGCGATCGCGTCTAAATGTGTTTTGGGGGAAATGTCCGGGCTGCAAAGTAACCAGTACGCTAAGAGCCTTTCAGTTCCCCCCAACAATCTGTATTGAAATAAATCAACATGGAACCAGTAATCACTAACTTTGCATCTAGGGTGACCAGGTGCCAGAAAGCCACAAGTGGGACAGAGCGTATGTTTGTGTGAACTGTCAGCGCCGTTTAAAACATATAATAATAAAGGGCGGTGCCGGCCGTCATCCCCCCGGACCCTTATCGGAGATCACCCAGCTTGTAACCTAGCAACCAAACTTCAGCTAGCGGCAGTCAGAAACTCGGGTATCTTCGAATCTACTTACAAATAAATACGGGGAAGTGTCAGTTCAACCGTATTTGGTTGAAACCAGTGGAGGGAACGTGTTTGAAGCCTGCTGCACCTTTGCAAATGTAGCTTTAGCTAGTGCAGCAGCTCCCGCAACAACATCGGGGGACCTCCGGGCGACGTTTGGGTCTACGCCAACTTTAAAAGCGGAGGTGCTGTGGACGCTAAATACCGTAGATAAACACCAATCCTACAACACCAACGATGAAAGGTTGTAGCCAAGGCAGCAGAGCTCAAACAAGCTCTAGAAATAGTCCTAACTTCACACTTCCAGATTATCTTCTGAAACATTTTACACACACACACACACACACACACGCCTTTTGTCTAACACGCTAACACAGTTCAGTGTGCTTTTATGTTCAGTCATCGTTCTTATGTTGAACGTGAATACATTTACTTTGTAAGTAATTATTGTATGTATTTTTTCTTTCATAGTGAAATAGGTTTTAAATTATATTCAAAGTGGTCTAAATTTGAGTTGGTGAAACCTTGCAGGAACCCTGTACTTAGAAGACATCTCTGTCTCTCCCCCCTCCCCCTCCCTCTCTCTCAGCCTGGGGGACTCTCACACTGGTTGAGGGGATAAACGCTCTAATCAATACCTAACAAATAGGAACATGACCCTCATAGACAACTACTGTGTGACTCAATGGAGCGGGGAGAGGAGGGGGGGGGAGAAGCCGAAATAAGTGTGTGTTGGGGGGGGGGGAGTTGGGTAGCGTGCAAATAGGCGAGAACTCCACGTCTATATGATCTACATTCACTTGTGTTCATCATGCGTCTTCTGCGAAGGTCTTTTCACTCCGACATCGAAACAAGATCCGCTTTTAGGTTTAAAAAAGGGATAATCACAAATGGCTATATTTTTAACCTACTAACAATTCAACAGAAAATACACAACAGATCAGCAGCAGGACCGAAGCTACTGAACACACGTTTCCAAAAGGTTATTCAAATCATGGAAAGTTTGATGGACCCAAATCAAGTGCTTGGAAAAAGACAAACTGCTCAATGCTACAGCAAAAACTAAACTTGATCCCTTTCTCAAGTGTTCCATGCTGTACGCTTGAATGTGAATGGGTGTATGAAAAGCTCTTTGATGTTTGGTCTGTAAACCCTTTAAGAAGTCTCCTAAGGCATCCAATGAAAAGAAGGTATTTTGTTTATTAAAATGTCTTGAATCCATCCTCACAAAGTCTCTTCAAATGCCAAAAATGGGCATTACGAATTGAAGGAAAATAATTCTGACTTTGCATTGTAAATTCTCAAAATAATTGGTCAAATCCAAAGCCTCTCGCAATCGTCCCATAGCGGAGCGTTAAGCGTACAATTGGTCCTAAGTGTCATTATAAGTGCCTTAATAAAAACCCTTAGCTGTATCACCTCTGCTGTCCTCGCACCTTACATATCATATATTAATCGTATGCATTGGTCATCTGAAACTTCCCAAAGTGATTCCTATCAGCCACACAGCATGTATCTGGCAGCGACTGTGGCTGCGAGGGTGTGCGGTCGTCTTTCCACCAGAAGGTTGTGGGTTCGATCCCAGCCCGTGCAGTCAACATGTCGATGTATCCTTGGGAAAGATACTTAACCCTGAGTTGCTCCCGATGGCCAACGGTGTGTGAATGTGTATGAATGTTAGTTCCTGGGGTAAGGTGTCTGTATGAATGGGTCTTAAAGACTGGATAAAGCGCTATATAAGTACAGTCCATTTACCATTACCATTTACATCTCTGATCTGCAGTCTGCTCAAATCTGTGCCTCGTTTAGCTCCATCTTTGGTCTCCTCCACCACCGAAAATAAAAAATGTGCCTCTTCAGCTGTTAAATTCTAGTAGTTTACAGCGGGCTTATGGGAGCTTATTGATGGAAACACTAAGATGTACTTTTTTAATCCCAATTTGGGAAATGTTTTTCGATGTAATGCTCCGCAGAGCTGCAGACTTGGTGGTGCTTCAACAGTACAGGAAACATTGTTGAATCAGATAAAGTCATTTAATCTATGGATCAACATCAGTTTACTTTCCCAGCAGTTGGTGGAGACCAAGGCAGAGCTTCATAAATGTGAATATTAGACTTTAATTCATCATAAAAACCTAAGTTGTAGGAACCCTGCTCACACGCTCGTGCTTTGAAAACACTTGTTCTGTTATGTGAGTCTTCCTTAAGTGATTCCTATTAGCCACTCAGCATGTGTCCGACAGTCCCGACATGTGTTGCGTTGTGTTCCCGTCTTTTTAAAAGCAGCAGAACAGGAGATGTTCCTCAGAGTGACATCTGTGCCTCTTTCATTTCTCTACCTGCTCACCAGGACTCTCTCCGGCTCTGCAATTAGACGGATCCTTTCACACCGCCCCTCCAGATCCTCTCCCCTCGGCCTTTTGTGAAAACTCGAGGGCTTTGTGTTCCAGCCTGAGCCCCTTTTCACCAAACACTCTGAGAAAAGGCCCGTTTCTCGGCGTGGGGGACATCTGTTGAGAAGTGGCTTGGATTCATGTCATACACAGGGTCATATTTTATTCACAAAGAGTTGAACCCAACAACAACAACAGTAATTAGGCAGAAATGTGGTTTTGTAGCTGGGGCCCTGAGTCCTGCTGACGGGATCAGAGCCGTTCCCACTGACGACTGAAGGGTTAAGTCCCACAATGCACCATTCAGGTCCAGCTTTCTGACACAACTCCATCCATGTAGGTGGTAACACTAGGGCGAGGACATTCTTGGAATAGCTCAATCCAAAAAACTAAAAAAAGTATTACTAAGAACTTTGGAGGAACTGTTTATGCGGATATTCAACATTTGAGGCCTTATGGGATGTTTCTCCCAAATTAAGCCCTTTGTTAAAAAGATATTCTTAGTAGTTGTGAGCCATTTCAGGAACAGAAGAGCCTGTAAATGAATAGATTTTGTAGGCAATATTAACATGATATTACCTTGGTACCTCGTTAACATGTCAGCCGATAGCAGAGCATCATGAACATTCATCAGGATTGTTGTTGTGTTCACGTGATAAAGGTCAGTCCAATGTGCTCTTTAAGCTCCGTGTTTGGTCTCCGCCACCTCCAGAGGTGCATATCTGTCTCTAGAGCTCAACTTTGTTCACCAGCTAGTCTCTAAACTCTGAATGCTGTTTGCTGCGGACAGTGGGTTCACAGGAGAATGAGCAGACAATAAATGTACCGTAAACTATGAGCTAAAAGAAGCTAAAATGCTTAGTGGTAATTTGACAGTAGTAAGAGATACGGTTACAGTATAATTATCCATTTATTCCATGGATCAACATCATTAATATATTTCTCAGGAGATGGCGGAGACCAAAGTATAGACATTACCGAATGTCCAACATGTCTGCCCCGTGGAGCTGAAACACTTTAATCAGTCAGGATTAGGGTTGCAAAGGGGCGGAAAAGTCCCGGTAGATTTCCATGGGAAGTTAAGCTGGGGAATTTTGGAAATATTCCATATTTGAAATGAATTCATTCATTTAAGTTTTCCGCACTCTCGCGGGAATATCTCCAGGAGCGAGCTTACGTTTCTTTCTATTGCATGATATGGCCCAGCGCAACACCTTCGTCACACATCGATTTGTAATCTATAGAAAAACGATGTGTTAGGTGGTCCGCGAGTGTTTTTTTATTGGTTAAGTCCTTGGTATGAAAAAGTTTGAGAAACACTTTACTAGATGAATACATTTATATGTGATATTTGCAATTTAAACATTAACTACATATGTTACCCCATAATATCATCCAAACTTACTTCACTTTGTGTCCACAGGCTCAAATGTGTGGCTTCATTTGTCTTGTGCTTTGGGCTCAAAAGTGTGATCCAGTCTTCTAGAAATCATGTGTGCATGTGATGGAGGAATGCACTGTAGGTGGGGGGGGTCTCAATAGCCTTGCAGTAAGCAGTGTGCTATGTGCATGTGATGGAGGAATGGCATGGATATTCAAGTGTATGTGTCAATGGCATCGGTTTTTTTAGTCAAGATTATGCTAAAATATACTTTCCCCAACTATATTTAATTTCCCTACGAAGAGCCAACCTTCAATTTAGAAAATTCCCAGTTTATTTCCATGGAAAGTTTCCATCTTTGAAAATTCCCGGAATTTCTAGGATTCATGTAAAGGCCGCTACACACCAACCTGAGACCAAAGAACGCGTACCGAAGGCGTCCCGACTTTTACGTCCGCTACGTCGCAAAGACTTCAGTTGACGAGTGGCAATAACTGTCCTTACCAGCAGGCAGCGGTAGTGTGTATTCGTCATTCAAAAGAGGCAACAGCCAGAAGACAGACTATACACCGAGAGAAGAAGAACAGGCTGCGTGATATAAACAAACAAATAGCGTCTGGGTTCCATTTTCCCTCTCTCTCGTCGATCGAAAACATGTAAACATAAAAAAGAAACTCTTGCGTTCGGGTGAGATGAAAATGAAAAAGATTAACCGTCTGTGTGTGCCTTCTTAATCGTTTGTTTGGGTCCCTCACTTCCGCTTCGCTTCTCATGCACTGACTCGCTAAGCTGAACAGCCAATCAGAGTGATTTCTTTGGCCGACTTTCTCAACATGTTCAATCGGCCCAAAATAGGGTTGGTGTGTTGCGGCCTTTAACGAAAGTGATGACTGCATCATAAATGCTGACTATGGAGGAATCTATCTGGAATTGGTGCTAAAGCAGCTTCACATTAAACAAATATTTTACCTCCTAAATGTTAGATTTTCCCTCAAATGTATAGTTTTTCTTGAAATTGAGGATGCTTTAAAAAATCTGCTGTATCAGCTTTTTCCATTTTCTTCAATGAGTCTCAGAATGGGGTTCATTACCAAGTGCGTGTGCTGTACAGTGGAGGTTAATGGTGCTTATAAACCCAGTAAGATGTGAAGAAGAGCTGTGATCAAATCAAGACTAACTAGAAATATACAACAAAGGAAATGATATACAGATATGTGCACAAATGTGTCAGTGAAATATTTAGATCCATAAAAAATAATAATCCAATATTTCGGCATATAGATGTTGACATATTATTTAAGTTTGGATCTCCACCAGAATTTAAAACAAAGTTCTGTAGGATCTTGCAGGAGTCTTGATGGTCAGCTGACAGGTTGGATCATCAGCAGCTTGTCTTCGTCCCAGGACCCCCCCCCCGCCCCCAACCTCTGGCTAATAAAGCAGAAGGAAAAGGGTCATGGGTTCGTAGAGGATGATCAGTCATCTGGACAACATGTTTACCTACACCAGCGTCACGTGACCCTAACCCACTTCAGACCGGCATCAGGTCTGAACTACTGGAACATCTTAAAGGTCACCTATTATGCAAAATCCACTGTGTCATGTGTCTTCTACATCAACATGTGATAAAGCAGCAGGTGTATTCCTTTAACAGTTTCAGGCTTATTTCAGTTGTTGAGGACCAAGGACCATATTCTCTGTCACAGTGTCGGATACTTAACTCTTTAGTTTCCTGTTGGTCTTCAATGCTAAACTCGTGAAGCATCTTGAGAGACCTTTGTCCTCACCTTTACTTTGAATGGACCAGGACACACATACTGTTTAAATAAATAATCAGCTCTATGCAGTGGAAAGATTCAGGCTTTTTGTCAGTTCTTGAGAACCAAGAACCAACTTTGCGTCACAGTGATGAATACAATCCCACTTGGACGTAACTCTGGAGTTTCCTGTCTACCTTTTCACTTCTAAAGGACAGCGACATCTGAATTATAACATATATTGCTGGTTGCAACGACTGCTAAAGCTAGCATCACTAATCTGCTGTTAGCTGTGTGATTTTTGCTCTATAAATACACTCGGCAATTCCATCATGATCAGGGTCTCTGTGTGATCACACCAGGGACCCCATCTAATAATACAGTTTCAGAAACAGACCCAAACGCAGGGTTTCCCACACATAGACTTTACTTGGGCGGGCACAACGCCATCTGCGATCGATTAACTAGTGGACAATGATCCCTCGCTCTATCGCGTGAAGGGCCTGCTAACAAGCGACCAACAGAAAGGGAGACCTTACGAGAAACAGAGAAGACGACGCAAACATTAATTCTTTCAGAGCAGTGTGTGTGCATCAAAACAGTGTGTCACAAAGCCACGCCCCCCCCCCCCTTCGTGCCCGGCTACCACCAGAATTATATTTCAGATCTATGGGAAATACTGAAACGACTGATTTTACCCTAATCACAAACCCGTATAGGACTCTTGTTTCCTCGCTTAGCATTCTCAGATTTGTATTTCATAGAAATTAGCGCATTGTCCGACAGATTAATTATCTGGTCAGATTGTGAGAATCAAGGATTAACTTTCAAACCAATGTTACTACCACTGTGTTTAATTGATCAAACTTTCCTGCAAAATCATACTGGCTTTAAAGTAGAGCTGTAAGTAGTTATTATTGGCATTAGTGATTTAACTTATTTTATTACATGGCTTAGTTGAATACTTGATTCTGATTGGTCTACTCAGAACACGCGACACGTTGTTAATCCTGTACAGACAGACTGGTGCCAAGGACTTATTGACCGTTGTTAAGGACGCTCACATCTGCAGAAAGCAGTCCGCTCTTTATACAGTTTGGCAGAAATCCTCCTTTTAGACATCAAACGGCGACACACATTCAGTGTGCAGTTCCTTTGGCATCAGGGCGGGATATCTAGATACTTTCTAAGGTCTGACATCATGAATTGTGCTACTTTTAAAGCAAGCAACGATGTTTTCAAATCTGTAATCAAAAAGCTCCTCAAAAATGCTATCGAAGCGGTTCCTGCCGTTGCTACGTTAGTTCAAACGGTAACAACGGACTAGTTTTCTTAACGGATGCACGTCATTTTAAATAGCGTACTACTTTTTAATTTAAATCTATAAAAGCATTTAAATTAATATTTGGAGTCATGTCGTTACTTTGTTGAGAATGTGGCCGTGTAATAATAATAATATTAATACATTTAATTTCTATAGCGCTTTTCTTGAACCCAAAGACGCTTTACATTTGGGAGGGAGGGTAGACAAACACAACAAAACAAAACAGAAAAGCAGTCAGGAGGAAGTTGGTTGAGGGGGGGGGGGGCTTATGGATACAGAGTTGAAGAGGTGGGTTTTGAGGCGGGACTGGAACAGGGTGAGGGACTCAGACTCACGGAGGTCTTTGGGGGAGGGAGTTCCAGAGCTTCGGGGCTGAGGCTCTGTCCCCGAAGCTCCGGAGTTTGGCCTTGGGGATGGAAAGCAAACCGGCTGAGGTGGATCTGAGGGACCGGGGGGGTCCGGGGAGGATGAGGAGGTCAGTGAGGAGGGGGGTGAAGGTGAACCCCCTTAACAAGCCCAATACCATATACTTTTTTAATGTTCGACGTGAGCAATAGTGGGTATCAAGACTATTACAAAGTATTGTATATGCAGGAGCACTATTATAATCCTATTGTCTCTTAAACACAAGGCTCCTCTCACATAGGAGAAGCTTAAACACAGGAAGTAACAACTAGATAATGAATATGTTCAAGTAGCACCAGAATGAGCACCAACAACTCTTTCTGAAATGTCCTTTTTGAATCATTAGGCAGAGCCACCTGCCAGAGCTAATGCTCTGAATCCGCTTCAGACCCAAACCGCGTCCCCTGACCCGCGGACAGGACGGCTTTTCTTTTGATTGGTTTAATTTTAAATATAAAAGCACTGATATTTTTTAATTGAGTTTCCTCCAGAACATCTAGTCCTGCATGTAAGTCTGCGTGGCAAAGTGACAGATCAGAGTGTTGGGGGTCACCAGAATCTTTGGACCAAAAACGTATTTCTCGGGCCAGAAGTAGTCTGAGAGCCTTTTAGTCTCTCAGCTTCCTGTCGGCCGTCTGTAGTGAAGTGACGAGCGTGAATCTGAGACACACGCCGCCACGCTTCCTCTCGTCCCGGGGTCACGTTGCTCCTCGGGGGGTGGGGCGGCGAATCGGAGACGTGCAGCCGGGGCGGACGGCTCGTTAGCCGCTAATTGAGCGGTCAGCGCCAAGACTGGAGTTCGCCATCTGTTTGTCACGGAGGAACATCTTGTCGCTTCACGCGCGGCGACAGGCCCCCTCTCTGCCTGGGGTGTGATATTAATAGCTCGAGCTCACAGACGGAGAGAGAGAACACGGAGGAAGAAACAAACTGAGGAGTGGCAGGAAGGGGAGGAGAAGGGGGAGACGCTAAAAGGCCTGCAGAGGAGAAATGTGCCAGGTCCAGTTCAGCCCAAGCAGCATGTCTGAGAGAGGCTACATAACAGACAGGAAGTAATGATTCAGGTCCTTAAATGATCTGTGATGATGTGTAACGCATCGTGATTTAAAGGTCCCCTGTCATCAGTATATCACAGGTCTCAGATGTATCCAGAGCCTGTCTCTGATTGGCTGAAACACCAAACAGATCATTGCCACATCCCATAATCCCCTCTGTTTCCGCCCTGTTTCCAAAGTGCTGATTCTCTGTCTGTTACTTTAGATAGTGTCTCTTTCCACAGAGGGGACACATGTTGATGTAGAAGAGACATGGAGAAGAGGGGACACATGTTGATGTAGAAGAGACATGGAGAAGAGGGGACACATGTTGATGTAGAAGAGACATGAAGAAGAGTGGGACACATGTTGATGTAGAAGAGACATGAAGAAGAGGGGACACATGTTGATGTAGAAGAGACATGAAGAAGAGGGGACACATGTTGATGTAGAAGAGACATGAAGAAGAGGGGACACATGTTGATGTAGAAGAGACATTGAAGAAGAGGGGACCACATGTTGATGTAGCAGAGACATGAAGAAGAGGGGACACATGTTGATGTAGAAGAGACATGAAGAAGAGGGGACACATGTTGATGTAGAAGAGACATGAAGAAGATGGGGACACATGTTGATGTAGAAGAGACATGAAGAAGAGGGGACACATGTTGATTGTAGAAGAGACATGAAGAAGAGGGGACACATGTTGATGTAGAAGAGACATGAAGAAGAGGGGACACATGTTGATGTAGAAGAGACATGAAGAAGAGGGGACACATGTTGATTGTAGAAGAGACATGAAGAAGAGGGGACACATGTTGCATGTAGAAGAGACATGAAGAAGAGGGGACACATGTTGATGTAGAAGAGACATGAAGAAGAGGGGACACATGTTGATGTAGAAGAGACATGAAGAAGAGGGGACACATGTTGATGTAGAAGAGACATGAAGAAGAGGGGACACATGTTGATGTAGAGGAGACATGAAGAAGAGGGGACACATGTTGATGTAGAAGAGACATTCTGTATGTACATTCAAAACACTTATTAGATGCTCACTCTCTGTATAGATCGGTTCACCTCCAGATTGGAAATGGCAGCAGAAATACCCCCCCAACATGTGTCTTGGTCTCTCCTTGTATTCTCATACTAATTGGACCAATCACCAGCTCTTCTTCCACTTCGATCAAAACCTCCAGCTCTAAATATAACACACGTGTTTCTAGATGTACCTCCATGTGTAGTCCGGCTATTTCCATCAGTGTGAAGATTGCCCGTGCGTGAGAATGAAGGTGTGTGTGTGTGTGTGTGTGTGTGTGTGTGTGTGTGTGTGTGTGGTGTGTGTGTGTGTGTGTGTGTGTGTGTGTGTGTGTGTGTGTGTGTGTGTGTGTGTGTGTGTGTGGTGTGTGTGTGTGTGTGTGTGTGTGTGTGTGTGTGTGTGTGTGTGGGTGTGTGTGTGTGTGTGTGTGTGTGTGTGTGTGTGTGTGTGTGTGTGTGTGTGTGTGTGTGTGGTGTGTGTGTGTGTGTGTGTGTGTGTGTGTGTGTGTGTGTGTGTGTGTGTTAATTTGTTAGCGTTCCTTCCGTGAGGACTCTTAATTAGCGCAGTGAGTTTCACGCCTAATTGAGTGATTGCGTGCAGGATGAATGAACCCATGAGCGTCTCGGGATGTTCCACACCTTTCCTTTCCTTTTATAAACTGTAACAGAGCATTAATAGTTGAAGCGTTAACCTTTACACTTCTCCGCTTAGTTGTGGTAAAGTATAGAGGATTATTTAGTTTGAATGCGTGCCGACATGTTGGTCCGAGTGTGTTTATGCGTCCCATGGCAACAGGAAGCTGGGATGGATTGTGTAAACGTTCGGGGTTATCTGCAAAAAGCCTGAAAAGCATTCACATGTACGAGCATTAGAGAACGAACAGCTCTTACACGGGGATCTGATATTAAAGTACGATCTCCAACTGACGTCCAAAGTGAAAGAAACTTCATGTTTTAAGAAAAGCCTCAAAAGGCGTGTCCCCTGTAGTCTGTTGGTGTTCCCTCCAGAGTCTCCCACACACCAAGTTCACACGTCAACATCAGATGTACTCTGAAATGAGACTGAACCAAATCTTTATTTGTGTCCTACTCTCCTACGGACAGGACTTTATTCCACTGACATATCTGAGATCCATTTTGAGTGAGACTTTGAACCCGTGGTTGCGTTAGACTTTTTCGTTGTCCGCCATTATTACCCGTCATTTTATTTTTCATGTTTTAATGATGAGACATATTTAATATGTAAGTTTGGGTGCTGAGCAGCAAATGTTCATTCATTCATGTTTTAATGATTCATACAGAACCTTTAAGGGCATGGAGAAAGAAAAAGATGAACAGAGACACCGACCGTGTGGTCACCTTTCATGTCAACACGAACATGAATGATGTCTTTGTTCCTGACAGACAGCAGGGGGGGCAGAGGCCGCTAACAACACACGCCCACTGAGCCTCAACAGGCAAATATGATGCCATCGTTTTAAATGAGACAATTACAATCAAAAATATGAAGAAAACATTTACAAGAACAACTCAATGGACCTGCTGTAGCCTGAAGGCTGATCTCTGCATCGTCGTGCAGCCTCGGACAAATCCGTTACTCATCTTAGCTTCTCTCCAGATGTCGCAGAACATTCTGCCATCTCCCTCCTCAGCCACTTAAACTCTTGCTCCCACTGAACCCGGTACTCCCGCTTCAACTCCTTGCCACTTGCTTGCCCCTCTGCCGCTGGCTGAACGCTGTCAGTGTGAGTCTTACTGGCTTGTCCTTCACCCTCCACCCTCCACCGCATCAACCCCTCTTTTCACCTCGTGTATCCACACCATCACAACTACTGGGCTTATTAAAAAAGCTTCGGACGATCAGCTGCCGTGACATTTTGCGATTGCTAAAGCCGGTTAAACAACGAGGTCAAAACAAGACTAGATAATAGCTACTTAATACACACACACTCGCCACCAACTGGACAGGGGTGTGAATGACTACATAACAGTTACTACAGTACAGTAGATCGCCCTCAGTCGACCTGGCCACTAAGGATGTAATATAATGTGGACATTTTGGCGCCTAATCTGTCAAAATGACGGACTGCTTTCAGATTTTTCCATCATTGACGGAAAATATTGGGTTAACGCGACCTCTGCTTTGAACCAGCCATGACCATCACCCCGAAACAAACCTCCCTCAGCATTCAGCTATTCATATCTTTCTATTTGCATCTGTGCTTCCCCTTCTGTGACTCTGACCCTCCAATCAGACATATCTCCCTTTTAGACATTGATGAACCCAGGACCCCTCCTCCCAAGGTCACTCTCCAAGTTGATCTCTCCAAGGGGGGCCGCAACATTTTAACTTTATAAACGGAGTGAGACCGCTCCCTATAATCAGTGTACTAATACTGACGAAGACATTTCATTCATGGAGAATGGCAGCGTTCTCATTTCTCCCCGAACAGATTGTGTTTTGGAGTTTGAAGAGTCCAATCTGTTCGGGTGTCTTTCTTTCTTTAATATACACTTTATGAAAGCACTACTGTTTTCAATCTGTTCTGATCCATCGTGAGCTGCAGAGATATCCACGCCTTCAATCTGCAGACTTACCAAGACCTATTTTCATATTTATATTTACATATTTTCCAATACAAATGCTGCAAAATGCTGCAAAGTGATGGTTCCCTCCACTATCGCAGTTACATAGATTGAGAGATAGATCATTTATTTATCAGAAGTTAGGAAAGTATGTGTATTTAGTTGCGCAGCCCTAATCTAAAAAGGTACATGTACTGTCACTGCATGGGCATATGAATAAAGTATTTATCTAAAATGGAAGACTGGGGTACAAATAATGAGTTGACTTGTTTAACCCTTTCCAGTCAGATGCATCTGCCCTAAGGAAAGTCATCAGTTTGTCGCGTCCGACACTCACGACTTACACAGCAGCTCCATGTGTAACGTCAACAGACAAACATCAACACACGATACATGAAAACAAACATTTAACATAACAGCAGGATCACTGAGAGATGCTCAAAGAGCCTTCAGCGTGCATCTGATCTGGAGCTCTGTGTTCACTGAGAGGACTGACTGGAGCACAAAGGATGCTTCAGGCTGTCTCTATTGAATCGAGGGACCCTGTATCTCCCATCAGCAGAGAGGACAAAGTACACACATCCTTTACTCAAGTAGAAGTACAGATACTCGTCGTGTTTAAAAATACTCTGGTGAAAGTAGAAGTACTGACTAAACTTCTTTACTCAAGTGAAAGTAAAGAGGCTTTGAAATGTACTTCAGTAAAAAGTACCCATATATACCCATACACCAGGTATTTGGGTTCAACATGTAAGAAGTAGAAAGTACAGGTATTTGTGTTCAACATGTAAGAAGTAGAAAGTACAGGTATTTGTGTTCAACATGTAAGAAGTAGAAAGTACAGGTATTTGAGTTCAACATGTGAGAAGTAGAAAGTACAGGTATTTGGGTTCAACATGTAAGAAGTAGAAAGTACAGGTATTTGTGTTCAACATGTAAGAAGTAGAAAGTACAGGTATTTGTGTTCAACATGTAAGAAGTAGAAAGTACAGGTATTTGTGTTCAACATGTAAGAAGTAGAAAGTACAGGTATTTGTGTTCAACATGTAAGAAGTAGAAAGTACAGGTATTTGAGTTCAACATGTAAGAAGTAGAAAGTACAGGTATTTGTGTTCAACATGTAAGAAGTAGAAAGTACAGGTATTTGAGTTCAACATGTAAGAAGTAGAAAGTAGGGGTGTAACGGTATCCGTATTCGTCCCGTACCGTCACGGTTCGGACGTCACGGTTCGGTGCATGCAGTCACACGGCGAATACGCATTTTTTTACGAGTGGGAAAAAAGTCTTTCATTCAGGCCAGTATCCACTACACTATTTATAATCCAGGGGGCGGTATTGCGCCTAAAAGCTGTTTGCCAGCTGCCCTTAAACAACACATGAAGAACAAGAAGAAACAACAACAAAACGAACAAAATACCAGAAGAAGAAAAGTTAGTTTTGCGATTTCAGATAACACACAGGAGCTAGAACCCACCTGCTTCTTTTAAATCAGCTGTGTGGGAACATTTCGGGTTCCCTGTGGACTACAATAACGATGCAGTGTGCGAGTGGTGGATCGGACGAGGACGGTGTGTCTGCGTTGTTCTACAGCGGTGCGGTATGCTAATGGGAACTCACGCCAAACATGCTAAATCATATCAGAAGGCATCACGCAGATTTGCCAATGACCGGAGCCCGGGGAAAGACAACAGCAGTTCAACAGCTGATCCCCGCTGTTTTCAAGAAGCCAATAGACATGAAAGCAGAGAGACCAAAATAAATAACGGACAACGGCTTTGCCTCTTGAAACACTTTCTTATTATTTATTTTGTAATATTTTCAAGACATTCTTTTTAGTTTTACAGCTTGATGAAACCTTTTTGTTTGACATCAGCCATTATAGATAATCTGGCCATCTGAGTGTGTGTACTGTTTGTGGTTTGTTTTTATCTGTGTAATACAGTTACTTATTCAAAATGTTAGAGTTCCTTATTTGTAAACTGAAACTTGCTACTGTTCAAAATAAATAACAAACAAACCTGGAATTATGCATTTGGGACTTTTTTTTGCTTTTTCTTGTTGTACCGAACCGTACCGAACCGTGCCCCCCAAACCGAGGGACGAACCGAACCGTGACTTCTGTGAACCGTTACACCCCTAGTAGAAAGTACAGGTATTTGTGTTCAACATGTAAGAAGTAGAAAGTACAGGTATTTGTGTTCAAAGTATAAGAAGTAGAAAGTACAGGTATTTGTGTTCAACATGTAAGAAGTAGAAAGTACAGGTATTTGTGTTCAACATGTAAGAAGTAGAAAGTACAGGTATTTGTGTTCAACATGTAAGAAGTAGAAAGTACAGGTATTTGAGTTCAACATGTAAGAAGTAGAAAGTACAGGTATTTGAGTTCAAAGTATAAGAAGTAGAAAGTTCAGGTATTTGAGTTCAACATGTAAGAAGTAGAAAGTACAGGTATTTGAGTTCAACATGTAAGAAGTAGAAAGTACAGGTATTTGAGTTCAACATGTAAGAAGTAGAAAGTACAGGTATTTGAGTTCAACATGTGAGAAGTAGAAAGTACAGGTATTTGTGTTCAACACGTGAGAAGTAGAAAGTACAGGTATTTGTGTTCAACATGTAAGAAGTAGAAAGTACAGGTATTTGAGTTCAACATGTAAGAAGTAGAAAGTACAGGTATTTGTGTTCAACATGTAAGAAGTAGAAAGTACAGGTATTTGAGTTCAACATGTAAGAAGTAGAAAGTACAGGTATTTGTGTTCAACATGTAAGAAGTAGAAAGTATAGGTATTTGGGTTCAACATGTAAGAAGTAGAAAGTACAGGTATTTGTGTTCAACATGTAAGAAGTAGAAAGTACAGGTATTTGAGTTCAACATGTAAGAAGTAGAAAGTACAGGTATTTGTGTTTAAAATGTAAGAAGTAGAAAGTACAGGTATTTGGGTTCAAAGTGTAAGAAGTAGAAAGTTCAGGTATTTGGGTTCAAAATGTAAGAAGTAGAAAGTACAGGTATTTGTGTTCAACATGTAAGAAGTAGAAAGTACAGGTATTTGGGTTCAAAGTGTAAGAAGTAGAAAGTACAGGTATTTGTGTTTAAAATGTAAGAAGTAGAAAGTACAGGTATTTGGGTTCAAAGTGTAAGAAGTAGAAAGTACAGGTATTTGTGTTTAAAATGTAAGAAGTAGAAAGTACAGGTATTTGGGTTCAAAGTGTAAGAAGTAGAAAGTACAGGTAATAGTGTTCAAAATGTAAGAAGTAGAAAGTACAGGTATTTGTGTTCAAAGTATAAGAAGTAGAAAGTACAGGTATTTGTGTTCAAAGTATAAGAAGTAGAAAGTACAGGTATTTGTGTTCAAAGTGTAAGAAGTAGAAAGTACAGGTATTAGTGTTCAAAATGTAAGAAGTAGAAAGTACAGGTATTTAAGTTCAACATGTAAGAAGTAGAAAGTACAGGTATTAGTGTTCAAAATGTAAGAAGTAGAAAGTACAGGTATTTAAGTTCAACATGTAAGAAGTAGAAAGTACAGGTATTTGGGTTCAACATGTAAGAAGTAGAAAGTTCAGGTATTTGGGTTCAACATGTAAGAAGTAGAAAGTACAGGTATTAGTGTTCAAAATGTAAGAAGTAGAAAGTACAGGTATTTGTGTTCAAAGTATAAGAAGTAGAAAGTACAGGTATTTGTGTTCAAAGTATAAGAAGTAGAAAGTACAGGTATTTGTGTTCAAAGTATAAGAAGTAGAAAGTACAGGTATTTGAGTTCAAAGTATAAGAAGTAGAAAGTACAGGTATTTGAGTTCAAAGTATAAGAAGTAGAAGTACAGTATTGAGTTCAACATGTAAGAAGTAGAAAGTACAGGTTTTTGTGTTCAAAATGTAAGAAGTAGAAAGTACAGGTATTTGGGTTTCAACATGTAAGAAGTAGAAAGTACAGGTATTTGTGTTCAACATGTAAGAAGTAGAAAGTACAGGTATTTGGGTTCAACATGTAAGAAGTAGAAAGTACAGGTATTTGGGTTCAAAATGTAAGAAGTAGAAAGTACAGGTATTTGGGTTCAACATGTAAGAAGTAGAAAGTACAGGTATTTGTGTTCAAAGTGTAAGAAGTAGAAAGTACAGGTATTTGTGTTCAAAGTGTAAGAAGTAGAAAGTACAGGTATTTGGTATTTGGTAACGAAGTATTTGTATTCCACTACTTCCCACCTCTGCTGATTAGATGGCAGCAGTTCAGAACCTGGTTTGGGTCCGAGATGATGTTGTTGGACAGCCTTCTGTTGTTGTTGACGCTCCTCTGTGCTTGTGTGTGTGTGTGTGTCTCCAGGGTTGGTTCAGCCCCGGGCAGGTGTTCGTTCTGGATGAGTACTGTGCCCGGTACGGGGTCCGGGGCTGCCACCGCCACCTGAGCTACCTGAAGGACCTGATGGAGTACTCTGAGAGCCAGGTGCTGGTGGACCCCACGCTGCTGCACTACAGCTACGCCTTCTGCGCCTCGCACGTCCACGGAAACAGGTACGGAGGCTAACACGGGTTAAAGGTCACCTATTGGGCAAAATCCACTTGTTCATGTCTCTTCTACATCAACATGTGTCCCCTCTTCTTCATGTCTCTTCTACATCAACATGTGTCCCCTCTTCTCCATGTCTCTTCTACATCAACATGTGTCCCCTCTTCTTCATGTCTCTTCTACATCAACATGTGTCCCCTCTTCTCCATGTCTCTTCTACATCAACATGTGTCCCCTCTTCTTCATGTCTCTTCTACATCAACATGTGTCCCCTCTTCTCCATGTCTCTTCTACATCAACATGTGTCCCCTCTTCTTCATGTCTTCTACATCAACATGTGTCCCCTCTTCTCATGTCTCTTCTACATCAACATGTGTCCCCTCTTCTCCATGTCTCTTCTACATCAACATGTGTCCCCTCTTCTTCATGTCTCTTCTACATCAACATGTGTCCCCTCTTCTCCATGTCTCTTCTACATCAACATGTGTCCCTCTTCTCCATGTCTCTTCTACATCATCATACGTCCCTGTCTCTTCTTCATGTCTCTTCTACATCAACATGTGTCCCCTCTTCTTCATGTCTCTTCTACATCAACATGTGTCCCCTCTTCTCATGTCTCTTCTACATCAACATGTGTCCCTCTTCCCATGTCTTCACAAACATGTGTCCCTCTTCTCATGTCTCTTCTACATCAACATGTGTCCCCTCTTCTCATGTCTCTTCTACATCAACATGTGTCCCTCTTCTTCATGTCTCTTCTACATCAACATGTGTCCCCTCTTCTCATGTCTCTTCTACATCAACATGTGTCCCCTCTTCTTCATGTCTCTTCTACATCAACATGTGTCCCCTCTTCTCCATGTCTCTTCTACATCAACATGTGTCCCCTCTTCTCCATGTATCTCTATACATCAACATGTGTTCCCCTCTTCTTCATGTCTCTTCTACATCAACATGTGTCCCCTCTTCTCCATGTCTCTTCTACATCAACATGTGTCCCCCTTTCTCCATGTCTCTTCTACATCAACATGTGTCCCCTCTTCTTCATGTCTCTTCTACATCAACATGTGTCCCCTCTTCTTCATGTCTCTTCTACATCAACATGTGTCCCCTCTTCTTCATCAACATGTGTCCCCTCTTCTCATGTCTCTTCTACATCAACATGTGTCCCCTCTTCTTCATGTCTCCTTCTAGCAATCAACATGTGTCCCCTCTTCTTCATGTCTCTTCTACATCAAAACTGTGTCCCATCTTCTTCATGTCTCTTCTACATCAACATGTGTCCCCTCTTCTTCATGTCTCTTCTACATCAACATGTGTCCCCTCTGTGGAAAGAGACTCTGAAAGTTTCAGGAACAAAGATTCTCTCTCCTTATTTTCATCTAAAGTAACAGACAGAGAATCAGCACTTTGGAAACAGAGGGGATTATGGGTAATGCTGCAATGATCTGTTTGGTGTTTCAGCCAATCAGAGACAGGCTCTGGATATATATGAGACCTATAATAAAGTAATGAAACACAGTATAACAGGGAACCTTTAAGTTGTTGGGAAGTGATGATTGTTAGGGTTGAGAGGGTGGGGGGGCTCATGTTGTCCAAGTGGGGGTGGGGGGGCTCAGCTCTGGTCATCTGTATGCCTCTTCTCGCTGTAATCTCCCGATATGAGCATCAGCGCGTCTTTTAGCCACTTGTTGGCAGCAGCGTCCGGCAGCAGTTCACTTCCCCCCCGCTGGTAATGACTGATATCTGTGCTTTCTCTCTTTGTCCACTCATTTGCTCAATTAGCCGGAGTAATGATCAGCTTCTGCAGCGCGATCGGCAGATATAAATTAGGGTTGGGGGAGGAGGGGTATTTGCAATTGGCTTTTTGTCAGTTGGAGCTGTAATTTGAATAATTGATGGCCATTCAGGAGCCGCTGAGTCAGGAGCCGCTGAGTCAGGAGCCGCTGAGTGGGTGTGGATGGGAAACAGGAGGGTTTTTGATGGCAGGCGTTTATCCGAGGTGAAAAAAACCAAAACGTAATTACAGAACTCGAGTTTTCCCTGGAGGGCCGCTCGGAGAAACCCGACTCCGTCAGGACAAAGAGCGACGCCTCAGAAGGAGAGTCCTCCACCATACTTCAACTGAGTTTACTCAGACTGTGCTTTTCTGTAGGAACTCTCTCAGAAACATCACTATGTTCACTGGGAAGTCCCCGTGAGGTCATAGACAAGAGAGACTCGGAGCCCTCGGTGAACCAAGATGTGTCGAGTTATTTGGTCATTTTTAATTAACAACCAGATTTATGAGTCAAACATTTCTAGAGTCAATCGTAATAACCCAAATCAAAGTGTGACCAAGAAGCTCAGGCGATTCAATCACATTGTTTAATCGAATCTAAGATGCGAGTGCTCCTAACGAGATTGATTAATCGCTCCATAAAATGTCATCCAGTGTTCCCCTACCATTGTCTTGGCGGGGCGCCGTTGGGGGGGTACCCGAGCAGCACCCTGCCAAGGCAGTACACCTAGGGGACACACTGTCATCCCAATGCAAGGTGATGCGTTTCAATGTCTTATTAATGTCAGATTGTGTCACTTAAAACCCAAACATCTTCACTTCACTATGAACATTCAGGAAACTATAAATCTGTGTGTGTGTGTGTGTGTGTGTGTGTGTGTGTGTGTGTGTGTGTGTGTGTGTGTGTGTGTGTGTGTGTGTGTGTGTGTGTGTGTGTGTGTGTGTGTGTGTGTGTGTGTGTGTGTGTGTGTGTGTGTGTGTGTGTGTGTGTGTGTGTGTGGTGTGTGTGTGTGTGTGTGTGATGTGTGTGTGTGTGTGTGTGTGTGTGGTGTGTGTGTGTGTGGTGTGTGTGGTGTGTGTGTGTGTGGTGTGTGTGTGTGTGTGTGTGTGTGTGGTGTGTGTGGTGTGTGTGTGTGTGTGTCCGTCCGCTCTAATGGCAGCTGTAATGAGTTAGATTGTGTGAGAGTTTATTTGGACACTTGGAGTCCTGCTGGTTCTTCATCATCATCATCGCTCCGAGCTGCTGGAGGTGACGGAGTGATTAAAGCTCGGCAGGTGAAGCCGCGCTGACACTTGGTGTGTGTGTGTGTGTGTGTGTGTCTGATGAGACGTTTGAACTGGAGTCGGGGTTAAAGGAGCATTACCAGTGCTGGTTGAGGAGGGGGTTCGCTCGCCTCCTTCTCACCTGTCACGTCCCATCTTCTCCTCACCGAACATCCACAGCACACACACTCGGGATGTGACAGGAGCTTTTACCTCCCCCAACACACACACACACACACAGGCCATGGAGGGAGGTGCCACACTGTTTGCATCTCGCATATGTATCCATCTTGACAATCTCTTTATTTCACTGTGCAGTGTTTAGTTGTACTTTCTTTCAGCTTGTTTCACTTCCTTACATTTCACTTCCTCTGTTTCTTCTCATATTCATGTTGCTTTGTTGGAGGAGCCTGGGACTTGATGACGGTAATAAGCCTCTGACCTTTGAACATGGGGTGTGTGTCTTTACAGAAAACCAAATGTATCGCTCAACGATTTTACATCGAGAAAGAAATGTGTCTCATTTATCTCTTACAATGATGAAGCAGAACAGTACGGTGGCCAACAGGTGCAAAGGAGCCCAACACGTCTATTAGGAGAGACACGCTGCAGCTTCAGACGCCATGCAGAAACACACACGCTCCAACACATGAAGAGACTTCTTCAGCAACATATCTTAACAATGTGATTCCTTCTGATGATCTGCTGTAAGCTAGCTAGCTAATGTAGCTAACCTATTATTTTAAGATATACTGACAAACACTTACAGTTATGAGACAGATTTGGTCCGCGAGACTGACAGTTAGCCGACCAACGCAGATCAACAAAGTTAATACATTTTATTGAGCATTTTTCAACTCGTGCCATAACTGCTAATATGTTTACATGACAACGCTATGTTACACCAAACGGCAAACTATGAACGTTACACTACTTCCAGTTCACTTACCAAGTTTCACTGTATTTCCTGAGCTGTGTTGGCTTTCTTTAACTATTCTTCAACGTGTTTGACTGGTGATGAGTTCTCCTTCACATCATCAACGACATTGAACCTGATCTTTCTGACACCCCGCCCGCCCGCCCGCCCGCCCTCAGCCTGATCTCCTCTCCAACACCTCTTAAGGTGAAGTGGCGTCCGGAGCCTCGGCGCTCTCCTCTCACCACGACTCTGTCATCAGAGAGCGCCGCGGGGGGGGTTTGGAGCTCATCGTTTACACTGGAGCCACATCGAGTGTAAACACACATCCTGAGTCTCCCCCCCCCCCCCGCGCTCGCTTCATTTAGCAGCAACAATGTGTCTGAACCCCGACAAGCTGTCGCATCGCCCACTCCTCCGCGTGCGGCCGAGCGCGAACACACATCTGACTGCTCCACCAAACCAAACTCCGCTTTGCGTCTCCTGCCAGATCGCTCCTCGTACGATTTGATTTGTGAGCGTGATTCGATTCGGGGGAAGTGGAGGGTGTGAGGGAGGAAGATCAGAATCAGGATTAAAGTGTTTACACATACAAGGGATCTGGAGTATAATGGTGCGTATGTAAACACGGGTTGGAAAGAAGAAGTATTATATAAACCTATTAACATTTAAAATAATCCTTTTGAAATACATTTCTAAATCGAATACATACAAATATACATTAAATGATATTAGGAATATACTGAAATACATACTCTGGATTACTTCCCATAGTGAGAGGAATTATCTGTAAAAATAAATATATAGAATTAATTCAAATGTAGAAAAAAGTAAGTGCAAGAAGAATGAGAAATGACTCAAAGAAAATAAGAGATGAAACAATAAAGAAATAAGAAACAAGGAATGCACTTTGCTTCATAATGGTGCAAACATCAGTTTTAAAAAGGGAGCAAATATAATACTATTATTAAAACTATTTAAAAAGAGAAAATGTTTACAAGAAATACAAATATCCAAAAATGTAGGTCCAATAAGAAAATGACAACATCCTCTGAAAGTGAGATAAATGCTGTTTCAGAATGTAAAGTGGAAGAGACGTGTTGTTCTGAGACTTAGAAGATACATCCCATAAATAACATCTTCATGAGCTTTAAAGAAAGTTTTTAAAGTGACTCTATATCTTTCTTTGTTTTTAATTATATTCAGTAATCCCTCTAACCCTGAACCCACACTGAGACACGAGAGCTGATCAGTTTGATTTCCTGCACGAGGAAATGAGAACAGATTGTTAGGAGACAAGGAACGACTCTGATTACAGACAGCTGCCATTAATGAGGGCTTCCAGCCTCAGGCATCCATCTTTACATCCATCCATCCATCCATCCATCCATCCTACATCCGTCAGTCCATCCATCCATCCATCCTACATCCATCCATCCTACATCCCTACATCCATCCCTACATCCATCCATCTCTACATCCCTACATCCATCCTACATCCCTACATCCATCCATACATCCGTCCATCTCTACATCCCTACATCCATCCATACATCCTACATCCGTCCGTCCATCCCTACATCCGTCCGTCCATTCTTCCATCCATCCATCCATCCCTACATCCGTCCGTCCATCCCTACATCCGTCCGTCCATCCCTACATCCGTCCGTCCATCCCTACATCCATCCATCCCTACATCCGTCCGTCCATTCTTCCATCCATCCATCCATCCCTACATCCGTCCGTCCATCCCTACATCCATCCATCCATCCGTCCGTTCGTCCATACATCCATACATCCATCCATCCATCCATCCCTACAACCGTCCGTCCGTCCATCCATCCCTCCATCCATCCCTACATCCATCCAACCATCCCTCCCTCCTCCCCCTCCCTCCCTCCCTCCCTCTCTCCCTCCCTCTTCATTTCTCTCCTCCTTTTCCTCCAGCTCCTTTTCCTCAGGCTCCCTCAGGATTAACTGGTGCTTGTTAAGTAGGGGTTGTGGGAAGTGGAGGGTCTGTGAGGGGGGAGAGGGGGGGGGGGGGACAACAGGGTTTAAAGTTGTGCTAACAAGTGCTGTTGTTCGGGGAAAGCTGCCTCTCATTACAGAACAAATGGAGCTGAAGAGAGGCTGATGTTCCCTCTGTATACCGCGCACTTCCTGTTGTCTTCCTGCTACACCCCCCCCCCCCTACAGCCCCCACCCCAGAAACACCACCCTGTGCTGAAGACATATTCCCTACAGACAACCTGAAAAAAGGAATTACATTTTTTTTAATATGCATAATAGTTTTTATACGTGTTTTTTTTAATTACATTTAATGAGATGATATTTTATTTAAAACGTGTAAACGTATATTTTGAATATATATTTAACATTATTAATTACATTTAAAGTAATTGTCTTTATTCCTTTAATAGTTTATTTACATTTACTGTATTTTATTTTTAACATTTAATATGTTATTTAAAATGATTAACCACATTTTATTTTATATTCTGTTGTACTTTATTACATTATAAGTTATATTATTGAATATTTAATACAATTTGTTTGAAGGATTTCTTATATCTTGGACACACACTACTACACCATTCTCCTTCCCGGTGGAACCAAACCCTGATAATCAAACGAGGTAGTTTGAGTCCTCTCTCTCTTCGCCGCTGCTTCTCCTTTCTCGTCACGTTTCTTTTAGTTTTCGACTTGGGAGAGTCAGGATCTCAGTTATTGGCACTCGAGGTTCGGTGGTCAGGGGCTTCAGCGCGCGGAGGCTTTTATAAGAACAACTCATTAATAGACAACCTCCTCGCTGCCTCCCTCCGGCGCTGCGAGTGCCGTTTGGAGAGGCTGCTTTTCTCTTTCAGCCGACAACACAAAGCCGGGGAAGTCAAGGCTAGTCGCGCTGGGTACTGATTGCATTTTTTCCCCTTTTTTGCCAGAGTGCCTATTCAGACGCAGGGAATGAAAGCTTTACAGACATTAATGAAGCGCTCAACTAACAGTTTTTCTCTTTGTCGACCCCTCCTCCCGCCGGCCGGGGAGGAAGAGGAGCAGCTCTGCGTTTGATTGGTTGACTCTGAGGTCAGCGTGGAGAGTTTGGCTGTTTCTCTTTTAGTTTTTCAAAAATAAGCAAGTTGGAGAGAAGAAACGCCGCAGACAGAAAAACAAGCCTGAAAGATTTTCAACACATTCTGTTTTTTCTTTCTTTGAGACAAACAAACGGAGATTCCTGCGCTGACTCCCCCCGCCCCGCCCCCTGGATGTTTATCACCTTCAGATGGTGAAGACTTGAGTCTGCTGCTGTCAGTGAGGAGCGATCCATAAGAGGGGCTTCTGTGCTCGGAACAGCTTTCCAGAGAAACACGCTCCAGAGATCACGGTCGATGTGGAAAAGGCATTTGAGTTACCTCGAGAGAACCAGATCTTTATATGAAACAGGCCAATCATATTTAACAGGGCACTTATATTTGATCACATGTGCGTAATCTATCGTAACACATTTAAATACTTTTCTTATTTGCAATGTCATTTCAGTACTTTGCTTGTTCTTTCAATCTCTGTTGAGTCCACTCAACTTCCTGCAAACCTTTCACAATAAAAGCCTCCAACAGCTCAAAGGGATAAACGCCCCATTTGTTTTAATACCTTTAAGAAAAACATCCTCAACAAAAGAGAAACTCCCTCTGGAGGTAACCATTTACATGCCACTAAAACCTATGGGACCACACTACAGGAAGGAAGCACAATAGGGCCTCTTTACAGAAGATTGTTGTTCAGTAAACACATTTCAAAGTGTTTGCATTAGCGACGTCACATTAGATGCTACTAGCAGTCGAAGGGCCTAGTTCTTCTTTAAATCTTGCAACATTGCACAAATCTGGTCACCAGCTTGAGCTTCAATGTCCATGTATTTATTATCCTCTCAAGAATGGAAGTATTCAAAACAAAATAAGACTTCTTCTCAAAAGATCGAACTTTTTCTCAAAATCTCAAAACATTCTGTCTTTTTCTGAATACTTAAATGTTAATAATCCCTGGTCCCCGGCTTGAGCTTCATCTCAGGATCCATGTGTCTGTGATCCTCTCCAGAAGGAGTCATCACATACAGAGACTAGTTCCTGAACAGTGTGCTTCACATGCTGATATCCAAGAGAGGGAGTTACACAGTCACAAGATGGAGGAATAGAAAGCAGTATTCAATGTTTACTTCAGATTAGCTCCACGTCAGAAATGAGCATGCTTGATGTCTCTCTCCATAGAGGCTGAATCATCATGTTAATCACATAGCTATCATCTGCCTCAAACAGCCCTGATGCTCTTCTAGGTAATCACACATCCTGTCATGTTCACAGCTACAGTTGATACCTTTGTTAGCATGCTACTCTCATGTTGGAAGAGGACACTCAGTGTTTTCCCAACAGTAGTTAACTCTTTGAAACGCTTTGTTTGGTGGGTTGTGAAGAAGCGTGGGCTCTTCTCTCTAAAGTGACTGCTCTCCTTTCCTCTCAGGCCTGACGGGGATGGGCACGGTGACGCTGGAGGAGAAGGATCAGTTCGAGGCCATCAGGAGTCGCCTCATGGCTCTGCTGGAGAACCAGATCACTCACTTCAGGTACCAACACCGTCACAATCACACAACTACACACATACTGAGTAGACTGAGTCACCTCCAACCACAGGAAACGGTCTCTCTCTTCTCTCCAGTTGTATAACCATGGGTTTTATGATCAGGTTGGGAGATATCTTCCTCCAGCTAAATATGGGACCTGCTCTATCGAAATCAGTCGCATTGATCCGAAGACACATGTTGAGTTGAATACACTGCTGGAAAGAGGAGAGTCCTAGCTTTCTAATGATATCAGGATTGCTGTTGTTCTCCAAATATTAAGCGAAATATGTCACATTATATAACGACTGTCACAGAGTCATCACTTTGAGAAAAAGGGCTTCAAAGTTTCCTCTCTCTGGAATCCATCGATCTGATTGGTTATTAGCAAATCATCAAAATACTACGGAGGGAAGATATTTTCGTTTGGAGGGGAAGCTCGTGTGTGTGTGTGTGTGTGTTGTGTGTGTGTTGTGTGTGTGTGTGTGTGTGGTGTGTGTGTGTGTGTGGTGTGTGTTGTGTGTGTGTGTGTGTGTGTGTGTGTGTGGTGTGTGTGTGTGTGTGTGTGTGTGTGTGTGTGTGTGTGTGTGTGTGTGTGTGTGTGTGTGTGTGTGTGTGTGTGTGGTGTGTGTGTGTGTGATGTGTGTGTGTGTGTGTGTGTGTGTGTGTGTTGTGTGTGTCGTGTGTGTGTGTGTGTGTGTGTGTGTGTGTGTGTGTGTGTGTGTGTACTTTTGCGTTTGTGTGTCTTGTGTTTGTTTCCCGGGCAACCCCTCAGGAGAAACCCCGGCTGTTGTTCTGCCTGCTGTGACCGTTAAGTTACTCCGTTCTCCGCTTGAATTATGCCGAAGCTTCAAAGCTGTATTTATCATCTTAATTTAACAAAACAAGTTTAATATTCTGAAAGCCAAGACTTTGTTTAATTGAAATCAGATGAAAAACAAACTGTAACGGACCATGCCGTGTTATCGACGATACTCTTACTCTTACATTCATAATGTCAGTGGAGGAGGGGGGGCGGCGTGTGGAACAGCAGAGTGCGAGTGAGAGGTGCCTTCGTCCCTTCACGAGCTTCAAACATGTATTTATCGTGAGATTTTGGAAATAAAAGTTTAATATTCTGAAAGCCGAGACTTTGTTGATTTAAAATCAAGCAAAACACCCGAACCCCGAAAAAATGAGCCGTTGCGACTTCCGACTGATTTCGCTTAGAGCGGGTCACATATAATAGTGGCGGTAGTCCCATAGGGACTTGGCCCTGGCAACTGGAAACTAGTGTTAATTTCGTTGACTAAAAACTATGATGAAATGTGTTCGTCAACGACCTTTTTTTCCATGACGAAAACGAGACGGCACCGACGGCAGTAAACAATAACTGCAACGAAATCATCATGCAATTTCGTTGACAAAAAGTGACGAGATGAAAATGTAGTTTACTAAATAAAAACTATGCCAAAATCTCTCTTTACTTTCGTTGAAGAAAAATGAGGAGACGAAATATTATCAAAGATAACGTTACATCTCTGATAGTCAGTTTTTCTCCCAGCAGTTCCATTTCCGGTGCTGCGGCTGGGCAGCAGCTGTGTGTCTGTGCTGCGGCTGGGCAGCAGTGTCTGTGCTGCGGCTGGGCAGCAGTGTCTGTGCTGCAGCAGGACAGCAGTGTCTGTGCTGCGGCAGGGCAGCAGCTGTGTGTCTGTGCTGCGGCTGGGCAGCAGTGTCTGTGCTGCAGCAGGACAGCAGTGTCTGTGCTGCGGCAGGGCAGCAGCTGTGTGTCTGTGCTGCGCGCGGCGGGAGATTTGAATTATACCGGGCAGCGGCACAATATGAACTGTCAGGAAGACTCGGGTCTAACTCATGGTCTAACTCATGGTCTATCTCGTGGTCTATCTCGTGGTCTAACTCGTGGTCTAACTCGTGGCCTAACTCACCTTATTAAACAGAAAATGAAATGGCACCAACAGGGCTTGGGAGCAGTGGTCGCACTCGCGTTAACCGAATACCCCCCGTCAGCGCGAGTGAGTGATAAATTGTGCACTCGACGGATAATAATGGATTATGACGGAAATATTACGATCCTGTCCGTCAGAATGACTGACAACGACAAAGTCTAAAGCCACCACTGCTTGGGAGAAAGAAACGATGTGATATTTGGGCCCATTTTCGCTGCAATGAGGCGGAGAAAAAAAGCGAATGCATTGTTTCATCAGAAGGGAAGCAATGTGGCCATAACACAGAAAACACCACAAACCTGATACTCTCTGCAAAGCTGCTCAATCATTCAACCTGCTTTTCATCAAATAAGGACAAGATATAATCTTATTGTGAAATACGTTTGACTAAAATGACAAAGTCCCACCGAGGTGTCCGTGAGCAAGGCACACTGCTGCTAACACTAGCATGGGTCGAATGCAGAGAAAGCGTTTCGTTACATAGGGCCTATACTACGTGATGACAATAAGTTGAATCTTCTTCAATAAGGGATGTAGACATTTGGTGCGCTCAAAAGAATCACATCCCACCCACAGGAAACTGGCTCTTTTCTCTATTGAGAAAATATCCATGGGTTTTATGATCGTGATACACGTTGGAGATATCGTCCTCCAGCTGAATGTAAGGGACATTTACTCTGTGCTGCTCAAGAAGAAATCCCATTCGACCTCCACATCTTCGTCAGTAACACTCCACTTTGTGATTCAGAACAACTCTCAGCTTTCAACAAACTGCCAAACTAACTAAAGGAATAAAGCCCTGAGTAAAAAAGAAATAGAAATAAACCACTAGCTCAATAAAAACCTAAGGATAACTCCCTTCCCTTTTTGTCAAGGCTTTCCTAATCTCTATTTGTAATCAAATGTCCATTATATAATATGTTTCTGCAGGAGCACGGGACCTCAGATGTCCGCTGCCATAACTACACTGTAGCTACTGTGTGTACGATAATAGATGAACCACTACAGCGGGAACAAAGACAACAGGTTCTTGTTTTCCGTTGGATTAACTGACCCTTTAATGCATTGATTAGTGCTGCTTTCCCTCATGAGAAGTAATGTGATGTTAATGACACAACATGAGTCAGATAATATATTCCTAATGAACAAAAGGGAGATAAAAGCTGAATAAAAACATGGGAGACCTCTGAAACACATTAGCTGAAGGCCCCACTGTCATGTAGAGTGATTTTGAAGCAAACCACAACATGTCAAAACCACCAGCCTGCTCCTTTACCTCCACCATAAAGGATTCTGGGTATTTTTATCCCCTCAGCAGCACAACAGGTGCAGACCTCCCTGCATCTGCGTGTGAACACATTGTGAGCCGGTGTGAAAGGCTGCTAGACCTCTGAGCAGCCCTCGTCTGAAAAGGAGGCGGCCATAACCGTCCTGAAGCCCGTCTTTACACCCCCTTCACGCCTGAGAGGGGCCTCCATCTGCCCGAGAGCAGGGGAGGGGCGAAGTCATTACCAACTCACCTCAACAAGAGGCTAAGCTGCTAAACAATGGCCGGGGACAATGCTGGGATTATGCTAAGTCCCCCCTCCCAGACAAGAGCAAGACTTCCACAGTTTAGTTTAGATTAAAGCCACGGATTAATTGAAGGTTATACGTAAACTACAGATGCTCCTCCAAGCGGTGTTATTCTTTCTCAATCAGGAGGAGAGATTATCGCAGATTACCTCATCACACTTGGTAATTATTCATTTTAACCAACCAAACAGTCAAAGCTCACAGTTTAAGATGAACCTGGGAGGAAGTTGTTTGTTTTGGAGCCTGAGGACACCAGATAACCAACACAGGGCCGCACTGAGGTGGATGTGCTCCTTTGCAACCACAGGTGTGTTAGACTTGGTCTATATTCACCGTAGTGTCCCTGTAGGGAGGGGACGTGAGCAAGATGCATGTATGTTGCCTCATTTCTGGGGGTTTTCCCTCCCTTTGTGTGCATGTAAATGGTCTGCAGAGGCTAAAATCCCTCGTGTGGACGGAACAGTCTATACCAGGGGGTGCCCACACCTTTTCAGCTTGGGAGCTACTTTTAAAATGACCAAGTCAAAGTGATCTACCTACAGGGTGACCAAAGTCATGTGGTGAGGCCCTCTGTGGCGCGAGCGGGGGGGGGGGGGGGGGCCTCGCAGCCTGCGTGACCTGCCTGTAGGGAGGGTCTGTCTACCTACATTAAGAATGCTAAGTATACCTTATGTGGTGTTACCTTGCATAACTGCATGACCCCGTATGGCACAATGCAACTCAGTACATTTTTTGGTCATTACGTCAATGTTATACCCTAACTAGGTAATCAGCTCATGCGGTGAACTGCGTGTTCCACAAGATGAGCTCTCAGACTGGCTTACCTTTACGTCAATCAAGTGGCAAATGCCATAGTAAGGATGGATGATTCAATGCCATGCGATCTACCAACTCGCGATCGACGTATTGGGCGCCCCTGGTCTATACGATAGAGAACGTTAGCGGATTCAACTGATATCGTCTCCGTGTGGACGGGGCCTAAGAGGAGAGTCTTCAAGCAATCACAGCAGAGCCGGCCAGTTAACCAATCAGACATCAATGGAACGGTAATCTGATTCCCCCTTTTTATTAATTATACTATGGAGGTTAAACTCTTCTCAATATGCTCCAAACTTTTGCCCTCCGTATGTGTCGCCTATAGGTGCTGAAAGAGAGAGTGGACAATGACTCTGAAGTACACTCATTTATCTCTCTGTTCACACACACACACTGACACACACACACACACACACACCCTCTCAATTCAATCCAAACATGTTTTTACTGGTATTCATTTGAGCGATACATGACTTACAAACATAACGGCGTCCTTTCAATGACGCCAAACCATCTGTAGTCTATATATCTATTATTAACTGAATGCAAACTTGCCAGGCCCATTTTCACTTCTAAAAGGATTAGATTCTGTGTGTGCAGCACTCGGTAAGAGCAAGGTCAAGAGCAAACAATACAGGAAATACAATCAAAGTTTGAACAAGGTGTTGAATGTATACTACAGGAAACAGCAGCAAGTGCAGAAAGTACTCATACGGGGAAAAAGTTCACAGATCAGCGAAGACGTGCACTACACATGGAAACTGATGACAATATATAATAGAATAATAACCTTTGACCCATCAGCCTTTAGTGGAAACTCTTTATTCTTAAATGCAGAACTCTTACAGACGATTTCATGACTTTCTGAGCGTTTGTATAACTGTTAAAGGTTCGATGTTTGGAGGGTCTCTGGGTAACGAAAAGGTCACGGTCTGTGTTAAATACAACCTGTATGAATCTGTGAAGTATTTAAATTAAAAACCATGAACTGTCTTTACCTACTGATTATCATCCAGGCAGGGAATCAGGTTTCAGGCTAAACTAAATAGTATAATTTAAATTTCAAAGACAGTTATGTGACCCCGGTGTGTGTCAGTGTGAAAGTCTTTAACAATGTGCAGCAAATACATGACAAACTGTGGCGTCAAACTAATTACTGACTAAATCGTTTTTTCTGTTTAATCTGATTTAATGTCACCTGAAATATTTCAATAATTACGTTTATAATATATCATTTTATACGACCGTATTTCTTCTGCTTTTTCTGCTTAATGTGATTTAAAAACTCCTGAAATAGTTCCACTGAAGTCCCTCATGCATCCATATGTCGTTCTTTAAAGGTCACCTATCATGCCATTGTAGGCAAAGGATAGGTCTCAGATAAATACAAATATATAAAAAACATGTCTATGAAGTGTTTTGCTCAAAATACCAAACGGATCATTCTAGCCACGCCTCATATCCCTCTATTTCACTTCCTGTTTCTAAAGTGCTGATTTGGGTATAAAAGCTTTTAAAGAGGAGGGGTTCTGAGCTCATTGCGGGACCTCGGCAGCTACCGTCTCTAAACTAAATGCTGCCGTGATGAAAACGCCATATATGGTTATCAAGGATCTGAAACAGTCTGGAGCTCAAAGGCTTTCTCTCTTGCCGGTTTTTATACCACAAGGTGAGTTCCTTCTACTTCCTGCTTCTTCACACACATGCTCTCCAGTACAGGTTAGCTCTGAGTGTTAGCGATGCTAATGTAAACACCGACCATATTACGTCCAAACAGTCGGGCATTGTTTCTGATAGCAACGTTTCTGATCAGGCCGTGGGTCCACATTTCAGATGTTACGTTCATATCGGACGCAAATCTGCTCAGCTCCGTTGTTCCCCGTTTTTAGAGATTTGGGTACGGAGGAAAAGAGAGAGCGTTATTTTGCCGCTGCGTGAGTTCCCCTGACACAACAGCGGACACACTGGTGATGGAGAGAAGACATCACAAAGTGCATTTTGCATGATAGGTCCCCTTTAAATAATATCAAATATTTTACACGATGTGGTCGATCCTCGAAACAAAATGACCTTTATAGAAAATATCTTTAAAAAAATGTACTTTTCAAATTCTTTCTTTTTTTTGCCATTATACCTTTTTTCAGTTTTGATTTGAATTTGTTTCATTATTCTTAATATTCTGTAAATAATATCAATGTGCACACCGTGTTTTGAAAGCCTTGAAACATTAATCAATGTCCACATGCCCCGCGGAGCAGCAGAACATCTGTCTGTGTGTGTACGGTCTGACCTGCCTTTGTTTATTTAGCTGTGTTCACTTGTCAATTAGCGACATGAAACTCCCCGATGCTCTTCGTCTTTGCCGAGGTGGTGAGAACTCTTCTTCATCGGAGTAATTAGTAAGAAGAAAGGCAGGCGGGCCTATCTGCTGACGTCTTCCTGCCCGCCTCCATCTTCCTGTTCTGTTTGTCCTTCATGGTTGTTTCTAACGACCGCCCACGTTCTACATCTGATTTACAGGTACTGCTCTCCCCTTCGGACGACCAGATGGGGCCCTGAAGGCAACGCTTGTCCCTGCAGGAGGCGGGTACATTTAAATACTTAAGCATCGTTAAATATGTCTGTACACCTGACTTTTAGATCTGTTAACATGTCTCCTTCCAAAGGGGGTTCGTTTGGCACGAAACACAGAGTGAGTTAAAGGTCCCCTGTTATACTGTCTTTCATCAATATATTATAGGTCTCAGATATATACAGAGCCTGTCTCTGATTGGCTGAAACACCAAACAGATCATTGCAGCATTACCCATAATCCCCTCTGTTTCAGCCCTGTTTCCAAAGTGCATGATCTCTCTGTCTGTTACTTTAGATGAAAATAAGGAGCCCCCCCCCCCCCCTCTGAGAGACATTTGGTTACAAAGAACTCAATGGTGCTCTAGGAGGAGATTCAGGTGATAAGGAGGGGGGGGGGGGTCCTTGTTGCTGA
>CADEHL010000433.1:0-30042 GCA_902827135.1 Harpagifer antarcticus | reverse complement strand
TTTATGAAATGAAGTATTTTTGTACAGTGGAGGGATCCAGACGCCCCCCCCCTCTGAATGTTGTTGTTATTGTTTGTGGGGGGGGGTCCGATGTAAATGTTTGTAAGATAGTTCGTGAGTTCGGGGGAAACTGGATCCGCTTATTTTTTATATTAACGGCACAATTTTGTTTCTGCTCATTATTTCTGTGCAATAAAAATAAACGTTTTGTATTTAATAAATCAGCCTGAGTCTGTTTCTGCTCTCCCATTGGCCGGCGTGTTCTGCTCTCCCATTGGACGGCACGTCTCTTAAAGGGACAGGAGTCTTGTTTACCTGCTCTCCCATTGGACGGCGTGTTTATCTGCTCTCCCATTGGACGGCACGTCTCTTAAAGGGACAGGAGTCTTGTTTACCTGCTCTCCCATTGGACGGCGTGTTTATCTGCTCTCCCATAGGACGGCACGTCTCTTAAAGGGACAGGAGTCTTGTTTACCTGCTCTCCCATTGGACGGCGTGTTTATCTGCTCTCCCATTGGACGGCACGTCTCTTAAAGGGACAGGAGTCTTGTTTACCTGCTCTCCCATTGGATGGCGTGTTTATCTGCTCTCCTATTGGACGGCACGTCTCTTAAAGGGACAGGAGTCTTGTTTACCTGCTCTCCCATTGGACGGCGTGTTTATCTGCTCTCCCATTGGACGGCACGTCTCTTAAAGGGACAGGAGTCTTGTTTACCTGCTCTCCCATTGGACGGCACGTCTCTTAAAGGGACAGGAGTCTTGTTTACCTGCTCTCCCATTGGACGGCGTGTTTATCTGCTCTCCCATTGGACGGCGTGTTTATCTGCTCTCCCATTGGACGGCGTGTTTATCTGCTCTCCCATTGGATCAGGACAAAGAGAGAATCTTTGTTGGAGTAACTGTCAGGGAGACGTCATATTGCACGTATCATTACTGCCCCGCCCCCAGGTCAACTCACGGGACCACTCCTCCATTTAAAGAGCATCGAGCGGATGCTTTGACCCAAACCTCCACCACACCTTCCAAGATATAAAACACCTGTGTGAGTGGGCTTTTATGTTGAAGGCTCACCTGTGTAACACCCAGTGCCACTGGTCATTAGGGGCACAGCCCCACCTAGTGTCAGCAGCAAGTATTACAAATGATGATTATAAAATGTATTGTAAGTTCATGTTTAATCATCTGATTCGTCTCATTGCTGTTTCAGTCTGTGTTCTTCTGATCAGTGTCTACAGTGTGCGCCTATTGAGCTGCTTAGAGCCATGTGGGGCCCGATCCTGCCCCTCCCTCTCACTGTCTGAGTGAGAGGGAGGGGCAGAACCCGATCCTGCCCCTCCCCCTCACTGTCTAAGTGAACGGTGACTGTAGAAACTACACTGCGCATGCTCAGAGTATTTTCCTATTTAATGTGTGTGGAAATAATGCCCATAGGGGCATAGAGCTGCCATCCCCACCATACGCCCTCTCACATCCTTCAGAGCTGATTGGCTGTGAGTACGTGTGCCGCGAAAAGTGTGGTGTGTGAAGAGGAGACGAGAGACGCGTCCTAAAACCAGGAAGTAAGCTGCGCATGGCTTCCTCCACAGAAAGCAATGAGAGTTCTCCAGAGGGTTTTAGAAAATAGCTCAAAGTAAGATCTGTGGGAAACGTAGCTGTTAGATAAATGCACGTTTTGTTCAGCCGGATAATATCCACATGTCTACCCTACTTTATCATTTTCTAATCATAAATCTATTGATTAGATTATTGAGAGACTTTTGAAACTACAAGAACATCAGGAGGACTCTCACAGAAAGGTAATAGAGCTGTTTGTCCAGAGGGAAAGACAGATGGACTTCCTCTGCAAGGTGAGAGCTCCATGTGATTGAAGATGGGATCTTACTGAGAGAACAATTCAATATCTAAATGAGAACATCACATGTTTTGGGAATGCTTCTGTTGAACTGTCTGTTTACAATTAATCTAAAAAAAAAGCTTTTGAAAATAATATTATATTTTGATTTAGGTCCAAATATAATATTAGTAAACCTGAAGAGCCGGAGCCTCAGCAGCCTGAACCTCAGCAGACGCTATAGACTCTGAGTGTGTTGCCCCCCCCACTTTAGCACACATAGAAACGCCTCTGATTATTGGGCTGTGATAACTGTGCTCGTTATTCTGGCGTCCAGGAGAGAAGCTTGAAAGGAGAGAAGCTTGAAAGGAGAGAAGCTTGAAAGGAGAGAAGCTTGAAAGGAGACTGAGTCTCTGAAGGTTCAAATGTATACTTTAATTAATAAAAAGCGTGGTAATGTTACAAGCAGAAGATGGTTCAGTCAGAAAAACAGCTGTGTTCTGGCTCTGAGCGAAGGAGAGAGAGGCTCCCCCTCTCCATCTCTGCTGGCTCCTCCCCGTGGGCCGGCTGGCTCCTCCCTGTGGGCCGGCTGGCTCCTCCCTGTGGGCCGGCTGGCTCCTCCCCGTGGGCCGGCTGGCTCCTCCCCGTGGGCCGGTCGGCGCTGCTGGGGGCCGGCCCTCCACGTCTTTAATGTCCGTTGTTACCATATCAGAGGATCCAGACATTGTCCATCCAATATATCTAAACACGCCTTTCCTCTTCCTTAACTCTTTCATGACTTTTCATTTCACACATTCTGAACGCTGTAATCAATACTCCAGAAAATACAGCAATACTTCACGCAGTTTGGTTTCCGGTCGTTGTCTCCCCACGTCTGTGAACAATAACGTGCTCAAATAAACTGAACCTTCATTTAATATTCAGCAATAATAACATCTCGTCTGTAGTGGTGTTGAAACCAGTAGGTCTCGGTGTCTGTAGGAGTGTTGAAACCAGTAGGTCTCGGTGTCTGTAGGGGTGTTGAAACCAGTAGGTCTCGGTGTCTGTAGTGGTGTTGAAACCAGTAGGTCTCGGTGTCTGTAGTGGTGTTGAAACCAGTAGGTCTCGGTGTCTGTAGGAGTGTTGAAACCAGTAGGTCTCGATGTCTGTAGTGGTGTTGAAACCAGTAGGTCTCGGTGTCTGTAGGAGTGTTGAAACCAGTAGGTCTCTGTGTCTGTAGTGGTGTTGAAACCAGTAGGTCTCGATGTCTGTAGTGGTGTTGAAACCAGTAGGTCTCGGTGTCTGTAGGAGTGTTGAAACCAGTAGGTCTCGGTGTCTGTAGGGGTGTTGAAACCAGTAGGTCTCGGTGTCTGTAGTGGTGTTGAAACCAGTAGGTCTCGGTGTCTGTAGGAGTGTTGAAACCAGTAGGTCTCGGTGTCTGTAGGGGTGTTGAAACCAGTAGGTCTCGGTGTCTGTAGTGGTGTTGAAACCAGTAGGTCTCGGTGTCTGTAGTGGTGTTGAAACCAGTAGGTCTCGGTGTCTGTAGTGGTGTTGAAACCAGTAGGTCTCGGTGTCTGTAGTGGTGTTGAAACCAGTAGGTCTCGATGTCTGTAGGAGTGTTGAAACCAGTAGGTCTCGGTGTCTGTAGGAGTGTTGAAACCAGTAGGTCTCGGTGTCTGTAGTGGTGTTGAAACCAGTAGGTCTCGGTGTCTGTAGTGGTGTTGAAACCAGTAGGTCTCGGTGTCTGTAGTGGTGTTGAAACCAGTAGGTCTCGATGTCTGTAGGGGTGTTGAAACCAGTAGGTCTCGGTGTCTGTAGGAGTGTTGAAACCAGTAGGTCTCGATGTCTGTAGTGGTGTTGAAACCAGTAGGTCTCGATGTCTGTAGGAGTGTTGAAACCAGTAGGTCTCGGTGTCTGTAGGAGTGTTGAAACCAGTAGGTCTCGGTGTCTGTAGGAGTGGTGAAACCAGTAGGTCTCGATGTCTGTAGTGGTGTTGAAACCAGTAGGTCTCGGTGTCTGTAGGAGTGTTGAAACCAGTAGGTCTCGGTGTCTGTAGTGGTGTTGAAACCAGTAGGTCTCGGTGTCTGTAGGAGTGTTGAAACCAGTAGGTCTCGGTGTCTGTAGGGGTGTTGAAACCAGTAGGTCTCGGTGTCTGTAGTGGTGTTGAAACCAGTAGGTCTCGGTGTCTGTAGGAGTGTTGAAACCAGTAGGTCTCGATGTCTGTAGTGGTGTTGAAACTAGTAGGTCTCGGTGTCTGTAGTGGTGTTGAAACCAGTAGGTCTCGGTGTCTGTAGTGGTGTTGAAACCAGTAGGTCTCGATGTCTGTAGGAGTGTTGAAACCAGTAGGTCTCGGTGTCTGTAGTGGTGTTGAAACCAGTAGGTCTCGGTGTCTGTAGGAGTGTTGAAACCAGTAGGTCTCGGTGTCTGTAGGAGTGTTGAAACCAGTAGGTCTCGGTGTCTGTAGTGGTGTTGAAACCAGTAGGTCTCGGTGTCTGTAGGAGTGGTGAAACCAGTAGGTCTCGATGTCTGTAGGAGTGTTGAAACCAGTAGGTCTCGGTGTCTGTAGGAGTGTTGAAAACCAGTAAGTCTCGATGTCTGTAGGAGTGTTGAAACCAGTAGGTCTCGATGTCTGTAGTGGTGTTGAAACCAGTAGGTCTCGGTGTCTGTAGGAGTGTTGAAACCAGTAGGTCTCGATGTCTGTAGTGGTGTTGAAACCAGTAGGTCTCGATGTCTGTAGGAGTGGTGAAACCAGTAGGTCTCGGTGTCTGTAGTGGTGTTGAAACCAGTAGGTCTCAGTGTCTGTAGGAGTGTTGAAACCAGTAGGTCTCGGTGTCTGTAGGAGTGTTGAAACCAGTAGGTCTCGGTGTCTGTAGGAGTGTTGAAACCAGTAGGTCTCGGTGTCTGTAGGAGTGTTGAAACCAGTAGGTCTCGGTGTCTGTAGGAGTGTTGAAACCAGTAGGTCTCGGTGTCTGTAGGAGTGTTGAAACCAGTAGGTCTCGGTGTCTGTAGGGGTGTTGAAACCAGTAGGTCTCGATGTCTGTAGTGGTGTTGAAACCAGTAGGTCTCGATGTCTGTAGGAGTGGTGAAACCAGTAGGTCTCGGTGTCTGTAGTGGTGTTGAAACCAGTAGGTCTCGGTGTCTGTAGGAGTGTTGAAACCAGTAGGTCTCGGTGTCTGTAGGAGTGGTGAAACCAGTAGGTCTCGATGTCTGTAGGAGTGTTGAAACCAGTAGGTCTCGGTGTCTGTAGGAGTGGTGAAACCAGTAGGTCTCGATGTCTGTAGGAGTGTTGAAACCAGTAGGTCTCGATGTCTGTAGGAGTGTTGAAACCAGTAGGTCTCGTGTCTGTAGGAGTGTTGAAACCAGTAGGTCTCGATGTCTGTAGGAGTGTTGAAACCAGTAGGTCTCGATGTCTGTAGGAGTGTTGAAACCAGTAGGTCTCGGTGTCTGTAGGAGTGGTGAAACCAGTAGGTCTCGATGTCTGTAGGAGTGTTGAAACCAGTAGGTCTCGGTGTCTGTAGGAGTGTTGAAACCAGTAGGTCTCGATGTCTGTAGGAGTGTTGAAACCAGTAGGTCTCGGTGTCTGTAGGAGTGGTGAAACCAGTAGGTCTCGATGTCTGTAGGAGTGTTGAAACCAGTAGGTCTCGATGTCTGTAGTGGTGTTGAAACCAGTAGATCTCGGTGTCTGTAGGAGTGGTGAAACCAGTAGGTCTCGATGTCTGTAGGAGTGTTGAAACCAGTAGGTCTCGATGTCTGTAGGAGTGTTGAAACCAGTAGGTCTCGGTGTCTGTAGTGGTGTTGAAACCAGTAGGTCTCGATGTCTGTAGTGGTGTTGAAACCAGTAGGTCTCGGTGTCTGTAGTGGTGTTGAAACCAGTAGGTCTCGGTGTCTGTAGGAGTGGTGAAACCAGTAGGTCTCGGTGTCTGTAGGAGTGTTGAAACCAGTAGGTCTCGGTGTCTGTAGGAGTGTTGAAACCAGTAGGTCTCGATGTCTGTAGGAGTGGTGAAACCAGTAGGTCTCGATGTCTGTAGGAGTGTTGAAACCAGTAGGTCTCGGTGTCTGTAGGAGTGGTGAAACCAGTAGGTCTCGATGTCTGTAGGAGTGTTGAAACCAGTAGGTCTCGGTGTCTGTAGGAGTGGTGAAACCAGTAGGTCTCGGTGTCTGTAGTGGTGTTGAAACCAGTAGGTCTCGGTGTCTGTAGTGGTGTTGAAACCAGTAGGTCTGGTGTCCTTGGTCCTGCTAGGTGTCCTTGGTGTCCTTGGTCCTGCTAGGTGTCCTTGGTGTCCTTGGTCCTGCTAGGTGTCCTGGGTCCTGTTAGGTGTCCTTGGTGTCCTTGGTCCTGCTTGGTGTCCTTGGTCCTGCTTGGTGTCCTTGGTCCTGCTAGGTGTCCTTGGTGTCCTTGGTCCTGCTTGGTGTCCTTGGTCCTGCTTGGTGTCCTTGGTCCTGCTAGGTGTCCTTGGGGTGACCTTCTCCAGTACTTTTAAATTCGATAAGCAGGTCAGCAGCGTAGTCAAATCCTGCTTTTTTAAAATAAGACTTTTGGCCAAAACCAAGTCGTATTTATCTTTTAAAGACCTGGAAAGGGTTCTTAACGCCTTTGTTACCTCAAGGCTGGACTATTGCAACGCTCTGTATATGGGTATGGACCACGCGTCAACTAAACGCCTGCAGCTGGTCCAGAACGCAGCTGCACGTTTGCTGACTGGCCATAAAAAGCGTGACCACATCACCCCAATTCTGGCCTCACTGCACTGGCTTCCAGTTCAGTTCAGAACTGATTTTAAAATCCTTTTATTTGTTTTTAAAGCACTAAATGGGCTCCGGCCTATATAGCTGAACTCCTCCAGCGCTACACCCCAGCCAGAGCTTTAAGGTCTGCTGACCATCTGCTGCTGGTAGTGCCCAAGACCAGGCTCAAAACCCGAGGGCACCGAGCCTTCGCAGCAGCTGGCCCCAGGCTCTGGAACACTCTGCCCCTCCACGTGAGGTCGGCCCAGACCCTAGGGGTTTTTAAAGCCACACTAAAAACTCACTTCTTCTCTCTGGCTTTCTAGTTAGAGCGGAGCACGACTCCTGACTATTCCGTGTGTTTTGTTTTTATATCTGCTGTTGCTAAATGACTGTCTTTTGTTGTTATTGTACTGCAGTAAAGTGTTTTTAATGCATGTTCAGCACTTTGGCTCGACCAAACATCGTTTTTAAATGTGCTTTATAAATAAAACTTGATTTGATTTGATTTTGATTTGGGTCCTGTTAGGTGTCCTTGGTCCTGCTAGGTGTCCTTGGTCCTGCTAGGTGTCCTTGGTCCTGTTAGGTGTCCTTGGTCCTGCTAGGTGTCCTTGGTCCTGCTAGGTGTCCTTGGTCCTGCTAGGTGTCCTGGGTCCTGTTAGGTGTCCTTGGTCCTGCTAGGTGTCCTGGGTCCTGCTAGGTGTCCTTGGTCCTGCTAGGTGTCCTGGGTCCTGTTAGGTGTCCTTGGTCCTGCTAGGTGTCCTGGGTCCTGTTAGGTGTCCTTGGTCCTGCTAGGTGTCCTTGGTCCTGCTAGGTGTCCTTGGTCCTGCTAGGTGTCCTGGGTCCTGTTAGGTGTCCTTGGTCCTGCTAGGTGTCCTGGGTCCTGCTAGGTGTCCTTGGTCCTGCTAGGTGTCCTTGGTGTCCTTGGTCCTGCTAGGTGTCCTTGGTGTCCTTGGTCCTGCTTGGTGTCCTGGGTCCTGTTAGGTGTCCTTGGTCCTGCTAGGTGTCCTTGGTCCTGCTAGGTGTCCTGGGTCCTGTTAGGTGTCCTTGGTCCTGCTAGGTGTCCTTGGTCCTGCTAGGTGTCCTTGGTGTCCTTGGTCCTGCTAGGTGTCCTTGGTCCTGCTTGGTGTCCTGGGTCCTGTTAGGTGTCCTTGGTCCTGCTAGGTGTCCTAGGTGTCCTTGGTCCTGCTAGGTGTCCTTGGTGTCCTGGGTCCTGCTAGGTGTCCTTGGTCCTGCTAGGTGTCCTTGGTCCTGCTAGGTGTCCTTGGTGTCCTGGGTCCTGCTAGGTGTCCTTGGTGTCCTTGGTCCTGCTAAGTGTCCTTGGTGTCCTTGGTCCTGCTAGGTGTCCTTGGTGTCCTTGGTCCTGCTAGGTGTCCTTGGTGTCCTTGGTCCTGCTAGGTGTCCTTGGTGTCCTGCTAGGTGTCCTTGGTGTCCTTGGTCCTGCTAGGTGTCCTTGGTGTCCTTGGTCCTGCTAGGTGTCCTGGGTCCTGTTAGGTGTCCTTGGTGTCCTTGGTCCTGCTTGGTGTCCTTGGTCCTGCTTGGTGTCCTTGGTCCTGCTTGGTGTCCTTGGTCCTGCTAGGTGTCCTTGGGGTGACCTTCTCCAGTACTTTTAAATTCGATAAGCAGGTCAGCAGCGTAGTCAAATCCTGCTTTTTTAAAATAAGACTTTTGGCCAAAACCAAGTCGTATTTATCTTTTAAAGACATGGAAAGGGTTCTTAACGCCTTTGTTACCTCAAGGCTGGACTATTGCAACGCTCTGTATATGGGTATGGACCACGCGTCAACTAAACGCCTGCAGCTGGTCCAGAACGCAGCTGCACGTTTGCTGACTGGCCATAAAAAGCGTGACCACATCACCCCAATTCTGGCCTCACTGCACTGGCTTCCAGTTCAGTTCAGAACTGATTTTAAAATCCTTTTATTTGTTTTTAAAGCACTAAATGGGCTCCGGCCTATATAGCTGAACTCCTCCAGCGCTACACCCCAGCCAGAGCTTTAAGGTCTGCTGACCATCTGCTGCTGGTAGTGCCCAAGACCAGGCTCAAAAACCCGAGGGCACCGAGCCTTCGCAGCAGCTGGCCCCAGGCTCTGGAACACTCTGCCCCTCCACGTGAGGTCGGCCCAGACCCTAGGGGTTTTTAAAAGCCACACTAAAAACTCACTTCTTCTCTCTGGCTTTCTAGTTAGAGCGGAGCACGACTCCTGACTATTCCGTGTGTTTTGTTTTTATATCTGCTGTTTGCTAAATGACTGTCTTTGTTGTTATTGTACTGGCAGTAAAGTGTTTTCATTGCATGTTCAGCACTTTGGCTCGACCCAAACATCGTTTAAAATGTGCTTTATAAATAAAACTTGATTTGATTTGATTTTGATTGGGTCCTGTTAGGTGTCTTGGTCCTGCTAGGTGTCCTTGGTCCTGTTAGGTGTCTTGGGTCCTGTTAGGTGTCCTTGGTCCTGCTAGGTGTCCTTGGTCCTGCTAGGTGTCCTTGGTCCTGCTAGGTGTCCTTGGTGTCCTGTTAGGTGTCCTTGGTGTCCTGGGTCCTGCTAGGTGTCCTGGGTCCTGCTAGGTGTCCTTGGTCCTGCTAGGTGTCCTGGTCCATGTTAGGTGTCCTTGGTCCTGCTAGGTGTCCTGGGTCCTGTTAGGTGTCCTTGGTCCTGCTAGGTGTCCTTGGTCCTGCTAGGTGTCCTTGGTCCTGCTAGGTGTCCTGGGTCCTGTTAGGTGTCCTTGGTCCTGCTAGGTGTCCTGGGTTCCTGCTAGGTGTCCTTGGTCCTGCTAGGTGTCCTTGGTGTCCTTGGTCCTGCTAGGTGTCCTTGGTCCTGCTTGGTGTCCTGGGTCCTGTTAGGTGTCCTTGGTCCTGCTAGGTGTCCTTGGTCCTGCTAGGTGTCCTGGGTCCTGTTAGGTGTCCTTGGTCCTGCCTGGTGGTCCTTGGTCCTGCTAGGTGTCCTTGGTGTCCTTGGTCCTGCTAGGTGTCCTTGGTCCTGCTTGGTGGTCCTGGGTCCGTTAGGTGTCCTTGGTCCTGCTAGGTGTCCTAGGTGTCCTTGGTCCTGCTAGGTGTCCTTGGTGTCCTGGTCCTGCTAGGTGTCCTTGGTCCTGCTAGGTGTCCTTGGTCCTGCTAGGTGTCCTTGGTGTCCTGGGTCCTGCTAGGTGTCCTTGGTGTCCTTGGTCCTGCTAAGTGTCCTTGGTGTCCTTGGTCCTGCTAGGTGTCCTTGGTGTCCTTGGTCCTGCTAGGTGTCCTTGGTGTCCTTGGTCCTGCTAGGTGTCCTTGGTGTCCTGCTAGGTGTCCTTGGTGTCCTTGGTCCTGCTAGGTGTCCTTGGTGTCCTTGGTCCTGCTAGGTGTCCTGGGTCCTGTTAGGTGTCCTTGGTGTCCTTGGTCCTGCTTGGTGTCCTTGGTCCTGCTTGGTGTCCTTGGTCCTGCTTGGTGTCCTTGGTCCTGCTAGGTGTCCTTGGGGTGACCTTCTCCAGTACTTTTAAATTCGACAAGCAGGTCAGCAGCGTAGTCAAATCCTGCTTTTTTAAAATAAGACTTTTGGCCAAAACCAAGTCGTATTTATCTTTTAAGACCTGGAAAGGGTTCTTAACGCCTTTGTGACCTCGAGACTGGACTACTGCAACGCTCTGTACATGGGTATGGACCAGGCATCAATTAAACGCCTGCAGCTGGTCCAGAACGCAGCTGCACGTTTGCTGACTGGCCATAAAAAGCGTGACCACATCACCCCAATTCTGGCCTCACTGCACTGGCTTCCAGTTCAGTTCAGAATTGATTTTAAAATCCTTTTATTTGTTTTTAAAGCTCTAAATGGGCTGGCTCCTTCCTATATAGCTGAACTCCTCCAGCGCTACACCCCAGCCAGAGCTTTAAGGTCTGCTGACCAGCTGCTGCTGGTAGTGCCCAAGACCAGGCTCAAAACCCGAGGGCACCGAGCCTTCGCAGCAGCTGGCCCCAGGCTCTGGAACACTCTGCCCCTCCATGTGAGGTCGGCCCAGACCCTAGGGGTTTTTAAATCCACACTAAAGACTCACTTCTTCTCTCAGGCCTTCTAGCTAGAGCGGAGCACGACTCCTGACTTCTCTCAGGCCTTCTAGTTAGAGCGGAGCACGACTCCTGACTATTCCCTGTGTTTTGTTTTTATATTTGTTGTTGCAATGACTGTCTTTTGTTGTTATTGTACTGCAGTAAAGTGTTTTTATTACATGTACAGCACTTTGGCTCGACCAAACATCGTTTTTAAATGTGCTTTATAAATAAAACTTGATTTGATTTTGATTTTGATTTGGGTCCTGCTAGGTGTCCTTGGTCCTGCTAGGTGTCCTGGGTCCTGTTAGGTGTCCTTGGTCCTGCTAGGTGTCCTTGGTCCTGCTTGGTGTCCTTGGTCCTGCTAGGTGTCCTTGGTGTCCTTGGTCCTGCTAGGTGTCCTTGGTCCTGCTAGGTGTCCTGGGTCCTGTTAGGTGTCCTTGGTCCTGCTTGGTGTCCTTGGTCCTGCTAGGTGTCCTTGGTGTCCTTGGTCCTGCTAGGTGTCCTTGGTCCTGCTAGGTGTCCTGGGTCCTGTTAGGTGTCCTTGGTCCTGCTAGGTGTCCTTGGTCCTGCTTGGTGTCCTTGGTCCTGCTAGGTGTCCTTGGTGTCCTTGGTCCTGCTAGGTGTCCTTGGTCCTGCTAGGTGTCCTGGGTCCTGTTAGGTGTCCTTGGTGTCCTTGGTCCTGCTTGGTGTCCTTGGTCCTGCTAGGTGTCCTTGGTGTCCTTGGTCCTGCTAGGTGTCCTGGGTCCTGTTAGGTGTCCTTGGTCCTGCTAGGTGTCCTGGGTCCTGTTAGGTGTCCTTGGTCCTGCTAGGTGTCCTTGGTCCTGCTAGGTGTCCTGGGTCCTGTTAGGTGTCCTTGGTCCTGCTAGGTGTCCTTGGTCCTGCTAGGTGTCCTTGGTCCTGCTAGGTGTCCTTGGTGTCCTTGGTCCTGCTTGGTGTCCTTGGTCCTGCTAGGTGTCCTTGGTGTCCTTGGTCCTGCTAGGTGTCCTTGGTGTCCTTGGTCCTGCTAGGTGTCCTGGGTCCTGTTAGGTGTCCTTGGTCCTGCTAGGTGTCCTGGGTCCTGTTAGGTGTCCTTGGTCCTGCTAGGTGTCCTTGGTCCTGCTAGGTGTCCTGGGTCCTGTTAGGTGTCCTTGGTCCTGCTAGGTGTCCTTGGTCCTGCTTGGTGTCCTGGGTCCTGCTAGGTGTCCTAGGTGTCCTTGGTCCTGCTAGGTGTCCTTGGTGTCCTGGGTCCTGCTAGGTGTCCTTGGTCCTGCTAGGTGTCCTTGGTGTCCTTGGTCCTGCTAGGTGTCCTTGGTGTCCTTGGTCCTGCTAGGTGTCCTTGGTCCTGCTAGGTGTCCTGGGTCCTGTTAGGTGTCCTTGGTCCTGCTTGGTGTCCTTGGTCCTGCTAGGTGTCCTTGGTGTCCTTGGTCCTGCTAGGTGTCCTTGGTCCTGCTAGGTGTCCTGGGTCCTGTTAGGTGTCCTTGGTCCTGCTAGGTGTCCTTGGTCCTGCTGGTGTCCTTGGTCCTGCTCGGTTGTCCTTGGTGTCCTTGGTCCTGCTAGGTGTCCTTGGTCCTAGTGTCCGGGTGTCCTTTGTGTCCTTGGGTCCTGCTTGGTGTCCTTGGTCCTGCTAGGTGTCCTTGGTGTCCTTGGTCCTGCTAGGTGTCCTGGGTCCTGTTAGGTGTCCTTGGTCCTGCTAGGTGTCCTGGGTCCTGTTAGGTGTCCTTGGTCCTGCTAGGTGTCCTTGGTCCTGCTAGGTGTCCTGGGTCCTGTTAGGTGTCCTTGGTCCTGCTAGGTGTCCTTGGTCCTGCTAGGTGTCCTTGGTCCTGCTAGGTGTCCTTGGTGTCCTTGGTCCTGCTTGGTGTCCTTGGTCCTGCTAGGTGTCCTTGGTGTCCTTGGTCCTGCTAGGTGTCCTTGGTGTCCTTGGTCCTGCTAGGTGTCCTGGGTCCTGTTAGGTGTCCTTGGTCCTGCTAGGTGTCCTGGGTCCTGTTAGGTGTCCTTGGTCCTGCTAGGTGTCCTTGGTCCTGCTAGGTGTCCTGGGTCCTGTTAGGTGTCCTTGGTCCTGCTAGGTGTCCTTGGTCCTGCTTGGTGTCCTGGGTCCTGCTAGGTGTCCTAGGTGTCCTTGGTCCTGCTAGGTGTCCTTGGTGTCCTGGGTCCTGCTAGGTGTCCTTGGTCCTGCTAGGTGTCCTTGGTGTCCTGGGTCCTGCTAGGTGTCCTTGGTGTCCTTGGTCCTGCTAAGTGTCCTTGGTGAAAGGCGCCAGTTCTCAGTAAAACCTTTCATATTTAAATAATAAAGAGTCAGAGAAACTTCCAGATGTAATTATTTTATTTCAGGAAAGAGCAGTTTGACTCCATCAGACGCTTTATTCAGCACTCTGTCCCCTCCCCCTCGAGGTGTTGATGTTCAGCACTCTGTCCCCTCCCCCTCGAGGTGTTGATGTTCAGCACTCTGTCCCCTCCCCCTCGAGGTGTTGATGTTCAGCACTCTGTCCCCTCCCCCTCGAGGTGTTGATGTTCAGCACTCTGTCCCCTCCCCCTCGAGGTGTTGATGTTCAGCACTCTGTCCCCTCCCCCTCGAGGTGTTGATGTTCAGCACTCTGTCCCCTCCCCCTCGAGGTGTTGATGTTCAGCACTCTGTCCCCTCCCCCTCGAGGTGTTGATGTTCAGCACTTTGTCCCCTCCCCCTCGAGGTGTTGATGTTCAGCACTCTGTCCCCTCCCCCTCGAGGTGTTGATGTTCAGCACTCTGTCCCCTCCGCCTCGAGGTGTTGATGTTCAGCACTCTGTCCCCTCCGCCTCGAGGTGTTGATGTTCAGCACTCTGTCCCCTCCCGCCTCGAAGTGTTGATGTTCAGCACTCTGTCCCCTCCACCTCGAGGTGTTGATGTTCAGCACTCTGTCCCCTCCCCCTCGAGGTGTTGATGTTCAGCACTCTGTCCCCTCCACCTCGAGGTGTTGATGTTCAGCACTCTGTCCCCTCCCCCTCGAGGTGTTGATGTTCAGCACCCCCTCGAGGTGTTGATGTTCAGCACTCTGTCCCCTCCGCCTCGAGGTGTTGATGTTCAGCACTCTGTCCCCTCCGCCTCGAGGTGTTGATGTTCAGCACTCTGTCCCCTCCGCCTCGAGGTGTTGATGTTCAGCACTCTGTCCCCTCCACCTCGAGGTGTTGATGTTCAGCACTCTGTCCCCTCCCCCTCGAGGTGTTGATGTTCAGCACTCTGTCCCCTCCCCCTCGAGGTGTTGATGTTCAGCACTCTGTCCCCTCCCCCTCGAGGTGTTGATGTTCAGCACTCTGTCCCCTCCCCCTCCAGGTGTTGATGTTCAGCACTCTGTCCCCTCCACCTCGAGGTGTTGATGTTCAGCACTCTGTCCCCTCCCCCTCGAGGTGTTGATGTTCAGCACTCTGTCCCCTCCCCCTAGAGGTGTTGATGTTCAGCACTCTGTCCCCTCCCCTCGAGGTGTTGATGTTCAGCACTTTGTCCCCTCCCCTCGAGGTGTTGATGTTCAGCACTTTGTCCCCTCCCCTCGAGGTGTTGATGTTCAGCACTCTGTCCCCATCCCCCTCGAGGTGTTGATGTTCAGCACTCTGTCCCCTCCCCCTCGAGGTGTTGATGTTCAGCACTCTGTCCCCTCCCCCTCGAGGTGTTGATGTTCAGCACTCTGTCCCCTCCCCCTCGAGGTGTTGATGTTCAGCACTTTGTCCCCTCCCCCTCGAGGTGTTGATGTTCAGCACTCTGTCCCCTCCCCTCGAGGTGTTGATGTTCAGCACTCTGTCCCCTCCCCCTCGAGGTGTTGATGTTCAGCACTCTGTCCCCTCCCCCTCGAGGTGTTGATGTTCAGCACTCTGTCCCCTCCCCCTCGAGGTGGTTGATGTTCAGCACTCTGTCCCCTCCCCCTCGAGGTGTTGATGTTCAGCACTCTGTCCCCCCCCCCTCGAGGTGTTGAATGTTCAGCACTCTGTCCCCTCCCCCTCGAGGTGTTGATGTTCAGCACTCTGTCCCCTCCCCCTCGAGGTGTTGATGTTCAGCACTCTGTCCCCTCCGCCTCGAGGTGTTGATGTTCAGCACTTGTCCCCTCCGCCTCGAGGTGTTGATGTTCAGCACTCTGTCCCCTCCCCCTCGAGGTGTTGATGTTCAGCACTCTGTCCCCTCCCCCTCGAGGTGTTGATGTTCAGCACTCTGCCCCTCCCCTCGAGGTGTTGATGTTCAGCACTCTGTCCCCTCCCCCTCGAGGTGTTGATGTTCAGCACTCTGTCCCCTCCCCTCGAGGTGTTGATGTTCAGCACTCTGTCCCCTCCCTCGAGGTGTTGATGTTCAGCACTCTGTCCCCTCCCCCTCGAGGTGTTGATGTTCAGCACTCTGTCCCCTCCCCCTCGAGGTGTTGATGTTCAGCACTCTGTCCCCTCCCCCTCGAGGTGTTGATGTTCAGCACTCTGTCCCCTCCCCTCGAGGTGTTGATGTTCAGCACTCTGTCCCCTCCCCCTCGAGGTGTTGATGTTCAGCACTCTGTCCCCTCCCCCTCGAGGTGTTGATGTTCAGCACTTTGCAAACTTCTCCTCTGTAATGTCATATTTAAAACGTGTTTTCTCTCAATTTCCTTAAAACTTCAATTAAATGTTTGATGTAATTTCAATAAAGAGGTTTTCAGAGTTTCAGTCGACTTTTACTTTTAACGAGGATTTAAGTCAAATTTCAGAATAAAAGCTCCCCGATTAAAACACGACACTTAAACACTAAAGCCTAAACACTAACCACTAAAGCCTAACCACTAACCACTAAAGCCTAACCACTAACCACTAAAGCCTAAACACTAACCACTAAAGCCTAACCACTAACCACTAAAGCCTAAACACTAACCACTAAAGCCTAAACACTAACCACTAAAGCCTAAACACTAACCACGAAAGCCTAACCACTAACCCTAAACACTAACCACTAAAGCCTAAACCCTAACCACTAAACCCTAAACACTAACCACTAAACCCTAAACACTAACCACTAAACACTAACCACTAGGAATTCTGAGATTTAAGTGGGAATTCTGAGATTTAAGTGGGAATTCTGAGATTAAGGTGGGAATTCTGAGAATAGGTGAGAATTTGGGAGAAAACAAATTAAATTGGGAATTTGGAGATTTAAGGCGAGACACGGCGGCAAAAACATAGTTTTTCAAGTCCTGGTCAATTTTGAGATTTTGTGCTATTTTGATTCTATAACATGTTTTCAGGCTTTTGGAGGAAAACGTACAAAATACACATTTAAGTGTTTATTTTACTAAAGTTTGTCTATTTGCGTCTGTAGATTTCTCCTAAATTCACCAAAAGTTAGCTTCTAACGTCACAAAGCACCGCCCCGCTGTGTGCACCATGTCAACAGAGATATCGTTGGAAAGCTCCGTCTCTCCTGCACAATCTCATCGGATCCAAATATGGTCATTTCCTTTGTATCAGCAACCAATCGTGAAAGCACAAAGGGGTCTTAAACCAAGAAACGAAATCTCATTGGCTGGTGTAAATTTCTGACAACGTGATTCGTTCAGATGCGTCACGTGGTGTGCTAAAGCACTTCCTGTTTAGCTTTCCGCTAGAAATTGAAATCTCAAAATGGCAAAAGAACGGCGAAAAAAAACGTTCACAGAGAAGAAAACAACAATTGTCACTTGCACGAAGCAAGGTTATACAAAACACAAATGACCCCGAACATGAAACACCTTCACGGAGTGCGTCGATGCGCGAGCTGTCATCCAAAGAACCGGAGGGTTTAGCTAGCGCCTCACTGCAATCTTTAAAGGTCCTTTTCTCAAAATGAGTTTTTTCTCCTACTCTGAGTTCGAAATGTCCCTTCAGTAGCATGTAGAGACACCAAACCTTCCAGTTATATTCCTATCAATATCATGAAGGCTTTTACAGAAGGGTTTGTTCATATATAATTCATAGCCTGAATTATACAACATGGCGAAAATGGATATTTTAGGGCTGTTGACAGTATTTTCTGATTTATTGAGTGATAAAAAGAGATATCCAAAATCCCTTCTGTAAAAGCCTTAGATACTAATATGACTACAAAATGAAACAAGAATTTTGAACCTGGCTTTATCCAAAGTTCAGATTTCGATTCCTGAAATGTGTTAAAATATGTGCATATTTAATGAGATAATGGCTAATTTGCATATTTAAACATGCTATTTCAGAAAACTTGTAATACAAAAGACAATTGCCTTATTGTAAGAAATTAACTGGAGAAATGTCTAGCTGATACCTTTAAGTTAAAAAAATTTACCCTATTCAGCTGGGGTGTCTCGCCTTAAGTGGGAATTCTGATATTAAAGTGGGAATTCTGATATTAAAGTGGGAATTCTGGGAATTTGGGAGAAAACTAATTAAATTGGGAATTTGGACATTTGGACATTTAAGTGGGAATGTCTCATGAATATGTTATCTGGGAATACTTTTTTTTCTAATTTCAATAAATATTATTTTCAGTTCTAAACATCTGAAGAAAATGTAATAACAGTTATTTTTTTCACAGACTTTAAAAACGACAGAAACGTTTTTAGATTGACTTTAGTTTGTTTTTTAAGAGATTAAACATCGACATGCAGGAACCACGACACGTTTTCTTACATCACGTTTTCTTCTGACATTTTACGCCGAACGCTGAATTCTGTTTCCTTTAAATATTAAAACTCTTCATCAGAAACTCAAAGGATACTTCACTGATTTGAGTTCCTTTGAGTTCATGATTTTAATCCTGAAGATTTTACTTTATTTCTGTATATTTTGTGATTTTGATCAAAATATTTTCTGAATATTTAAAATGTTCTGTCTCTTAAATATTTTTGCATTATTTGGTTATTTAAAGTTCAGGACTTTAATCTTTAAAGAGAATCATTGACCTCCTAAACGTTTCTAGTTTTATTGTTTAACTTTATAGATTTGAACAAAACCCAATTTGTGTTTTTCAGATTTCTTCTAACTTTTCTTTTCCTAATGTTTGTCTTTAATCTCTAATTTATTTCTTAATGTCCCTCATTGGCTGACTTGTCCCCCACGGAGGCTCCTGATTGGCTGACTTGTCCCCCACGGAGGCTCCTGATTGGCTGACTTTTATCCCCCGGAGGCTCCTGATTGGCTGAGAGGCTGGATGACATCACAGGATGCTCTCTCTCTCGTCTCCGAAGGTCACAGTGTCCGACGACACGCTGCAGACCTCGGGGGGGTCGCCGGGCCTCAGCCCCCGCCGCAGGTGAACCACCCGCACGTTCTCATTGGTGGGAGCGGGGCGGGGGGCGGAGCTTGGGGAGAGGATGACGTCAGTGGAGGGGGAGGGGGGGGCGGTGGTGGTGAGGGGGCGGGGCCTAGAGTTGGAGTTGTTGTTGAGCGAGACGGAGTTCAGGTTGAAGGACCAGCTGTCCTCGGGGCTGGAGGCCATCAGGCTGCAGTCCTCAGAGCAGATGGACATCCGGACGTCTTGAAGAACGCCGGGAACGCCGCCCGGGACGCCGGGAACGCCACCGCGCTTCCTGTCTTCCTCTAGCTCCGCCTCCTCGTCCTGCAGCGAGTGATTGGGCGAGCTCTCGTTAGAGCGGACGCCAGAATCAGACGAATCCTTTTGTCCAGCGTGGCGTCGGACAGGAAGTCCTTCCCCTTCATCGCCGTGATCTTCTTCAACTCCTCGTCCTCTTCGATCTTCTTGTAGCTCCGCCCCCTCGCCCCCCCCGCTGTGTGTTCGCTGTTCTTCTCGTCTTCCTCCCTGATGGGGTCCAGGTCTGGGTTGTTATTATCGGTGGTTGTTGTCGTGTGTTTTCCGGCTCCGGTCCTCTTCCCGAACGTGGCTCTGCGTCCCTCCGTGTCCTCCCTGCTCTCGGAGGAGGACAGGAATTGAACCGGCTGCGGCTGCACGGGGCGCTCCGCGCCGCTCAGCTCCGTCTGGGCCATCTGAGACACGTACTCGTCATAGGCGGAGCGGTACTCGTCCTGCTGACGATCCGTCAGGCGGGACACGTCCAGAGAGGAAGACTCCTGAGAGTTCAGAGAGGTGAGGCTGGCTGTCCGGACCGCCGCCTGGAGGGGGGGGGGGGGGGGGGGGGAGGAGAGGGGGGGAGGAGAGGGGGGGGGGAGAGGGGGAGAGAGGGGGGGAGGGGAGAGGGGAGAGAGGGGGGAGAGAGAGGGGGGGGAGAGAGAGGAGGAGTTAAAGGTCACCTATATTAGGCCTCAGATATAAAAGAAGAGTTAAACACCACATAAGATGTCCTCTGATTGGACAATAAGAGTGCAGTATATGATAGATGTCCTCTGATTGGACAATAAGAGTGCAGTATACGATAGATGTCCTCTGATTGGACAATAAGAGTGCAGTATACGATAGATGTCCTCTGATTGGACAATAAGAGTGCAGTATACGATAGATGTCCTCTGATTGGACAATAAGAGTGCAGTATAGTAGATGTCCTCTGATTGGACAATAAGAGTGCAGTATACGATAGATGTCCTCTGATTGGACAATAAGAGTGCAGTATACGATAGATGTCCTCTGATTGGACAATCAGAGGGCAGTATACGATAGATGTCCTCTGATTGGACAATAAGAGTGCAGTATACGATAGATGTCTCTGATTGGACAATAAGAGTGCAGTATACGATAGATGTCCTCTGATTGGACAATAAGAGTGCAGTATATGATAGATGTCCTCTGATTGGACAATAAGAGTGCAGTATATGATAGATGTCCTCTGATTGGACAATAAGAGTGCAGTATATGATAGATGTCCTCTGATTGGACAATAAGAGTGCAGTATACGATAGATGTCCTCTGATTGGACAATAAGAGTGCAGATACGATAGATTCCTCTGATTGGACAATAAGAGTGCAGTATACGATAGATGTCCTCTGATTGGACAATAAGAGTGCAGTATACGATAGATGTCCTGATTGGACAATAAGAGTGCAGTATACGATAGATGTCCTCTGATTGGACAATAAGAGTGCAGATATGATAGATGTCCTCTGATTGGACAATAAGAGTGCAGTATAGATAGATGTCCTCTGATTGGACAATAAGAGTGCAGTATACGATAGATGTCCTCTGATTGGACAATAAGAGTGCAGTATACGATAGATGTCCTCTGATTGGACAATAAGAGTGCAGTATACGATAGATGTCCTCTGATTGGACAATAAGAGTGCAGTATATGATAGATGTCCTCTGATTGGACAATAAGAGTGCAGTAATGATAGATGTCCTCTGATTGGACAATAAGAGTGCAGTATATGATAGATGTCCTCTGATTGGACAATAAGAGTGCAGTATATGATAGATGTCCTCTGATTGGACAATAAGAGTGCAGTATATGATAGATGTCCTCTGATTGGACAATAAGAGTGCAGTATACGATAGATGTCCTCTGATTGGACAATAAGAGTGCAGTATACGATAGATGTCCTCTGATTGGACAATAAGAGTGCAGTATACGATAGATGTCCTCTGATTGGACAATAAGAGTGCAGTATACGATAGATGTCCTCTGATTGGACAATAGAGTGCAGTATATGATAGATGTCCTCTGATTGGACAATAGAGTGCAGTATATGATAGATGTCCTCTGATTGGACAATAAGAGTGCAGTATATGATAGATGTCCTTCTGATTGGACAAAAGAGTGCAGTATATGATAGATGTCCTCTGATTGGACAATAAGAGTGCAGTATATGATAGATGTCCTGATTGGACAATAAGAGTGCAGTATACGATAGATGTCCTCTGATTGGACAATAAGAGTGCAGTATACGATAGATGTCCTCTGATTGGACAATAAGAGTGCAGTATATGATAGATGTCCTCTGATTGGACAATAAGAGTGCAGTATACGATAGATGTCCTCTGATTGGACAATAAGAGTGCAGTATACGATAGATGTCCTCTGATTGGACAATAAGAGTGCAGTATACGATAGATGTCCTCTGATTGGACAATAGAGTGCAGTATACGATAGATGTCCTCTGATTGGACAATAAGAGTGCAGTATACGATAGATGTCCTCTGATTGGACAATAAGAGTGCAGTATACGATAGATTCCTCTGATTGGACAATAAGAGTGCAGTATACGATAGATGTCCTCTGATTGGACAATAAGAGTGCAGTATACGATAGATGTCCTCTGATTGGACAATAAGAGTGCAGTCAGTATATGATAGATGTCCTCTGATTGGACAAAAGAGTGCAGTATATGATAGATGTCCTCTGATTGGACAAAAGAGTGCAGTATATGATAGATGTCCTCTGATTGGACATAAGAGTGCAGTATATGATAGTGTCCTCTGATGGACAAAGAGTGCAGTATACGATAGATGTCTCTGATTGGACAATAAGAGTGCAGTATACGATAGATGTCTCTGATTGGACAATAAGAGTGCAGTATACGATAGATGTCCTCTGATTGGACAATAAGAGTGCAGTATACGATAGATGTCCTCTGATTGGACAATAAGAGTGCAGTATATGATAGATGTCCTCTGATTGGACAATAAGAGTGCAGTATATGATAGATGTCCTCTGATTGGACAATAAGAGTGCAGTATGATAGATGTCCTCTGATTGGACAATAAGAGTGCAGTATACGATAGATGTCCTCTGATTGGACAATAAGAGTGCAGTATATGATAGATGTCCTCTGATTGGACAATAAGAGTGCAGTATATGATAGATGTCCTCTGATTGGACAATAAGAGTGCAGTATACGATAGATGTCCTCTGATTGGACAATAAGAGTGCAGTATACGATAGATGTCCTCTGATTGGACAATAAGAGTGCAGTATATGATAGATGTCCTCTGATTGGACAATAAGAGTGCAGTATAGATAGATGTCCTCTGATTGGACAATAAGAGTGCAGTATATGATAGATGTCCTCTGATGGACAATAAGAGTGCAGTATACGATAGATGTCCTCTGATTGGACAATAAGAGTGCAGTATACGATAGATGTCCTCTGATTGGACAATAAGAGTGCAGTATACGATAGATGTCCTCTGATTGGACAATAAGAGTGCAGTATACGATAGATGTCCTTGATTGGACAATAAGAGTGCAGTATACGATAGATGTCCTCTGATTGGACAATAAGAGTGCAGTATACGATAGATGTCCTCTGATTGGACAATAAGAGTGCAGTATACGATAGATGTCCTCTGATTGGGACAATAAGAGTGCAGTATACGATAGATGTCCTCTGATTGGACAATAAGAGTGCAGTATACGATAGATGTCCTCTGATTGGACAATAAGAGTGCAGTATACGATAGATGTCCTCTGATTGGACAATAAGAGTGCAGTATATGATAGATGTCCTCTGATTGGACAATAAGAGTGCAGTATACGATAGATGTCCTCTGATTGGACAATAAGAGTGCAGTATACGATAGATGTCCTCTGATTGGACAATAAGAGTGCAGTATACGATAGATGTCCTCTGATTGGACAATAAGAGTGCAGTATACGATAGATGTCCTTGATTGGACAATAAGAGTGCAGTATACGATAGATGTCCTCTGATTGGACAATAAGAGTGCAGTATACGATAGATTCCTCTGATTGGACAATAAGAGTGCAGTATACGATAGATGTCCTCTGATTGGACAATAAGAGTGCAGTATACGATAGATGTCCTCTGATTGGACAATAAGAGTGCAGTATACGATAGATGTCCTCTGATTGGACAATAAGAGTGCAGTATACGATAGATGTCCTGATTGGACAATAAGAGTGCAGTATACGATAGATGTCCTCTGATTGGACAATAAGAGTGCAGTATACGATAGATGTCCTCTGATTGGACAATAAGAGTGCAGTATACGATAGATGTCCTCTGATTGGACAATAAGAGTGCAGTATACGATAGATGTCCTCTGATTGGACAATAAGAGTGCAGTATACGATAGATGTCCTCTGATTGGACAATAAGAGTGCAGTATACGATAGATTGTCCTCTGAGTTGGACACTAAGAGTGCAGTATACGATAGATGTCCTCTGATTGGACAATAAGAGTGCAGTATACGATAGATGTCCTCTGATTGGACAATAAGAGTGCAGTATACGATAGAGTTCCTCTGATTGACAATAAGAGTGGCAGTATCGATAGAGTCCTCTGATTGGACAATAAGAGTGCAGTATACGATAGATGTCCTCTGATTGGACAATAAGAGTGCAGTATATGATAGATGTCCTCTGATGGACAATAAGAGTGCAGTATATGATAGATGTCCTCTGATTGGACAATAAGAGTGCAGTATACTGATAGATGTCCTCTGATTGGACAATAAGAGTGCAGTATATGATAGTGTCCTCTGATTGGACAATACGAGTGCAGTATACGATAGATGTCCTCTGATTGGACAATAAGAGTGCAGTATACGATAGATGTCCTCTGATTGGGACAATAAGAGTGCGTATACGATAGATGTCCTCTTGATTGGACATAAGAGTGCAGTATATGATAGATGTCCTCTGATTGGACAATAAGAGTGCAGTATATGATAGATGTCCTCTGATTGGACAATAAGAGTGCAGTATATGATAGATGTCCTCTGATTGGACAATAAGAGTGCAGTATATGATAGATGTCCTCTGATTGGACAGTAAGAGTGCAGTATATGATAGATGTCCTCTGATTGGACAGTAAGAGTGCAGTATATGATAGATGTCCTCTGATTGGACAGTAACAGTAGTTAGTAATAGCTCTCATACCGTCCTCGGAGGCTCGTCGCTGCTCAGATCCTCGAAGCTGAGGTTGAAGCTGAAGATGGAGGCGTCTGGGGGCGGAGCCTGAGTGCTGCCTTGCTCACTGGCAGCTTCCTCCTGCAGCAGCTGGTTCTCCATGGAGCGCATCTCCAGCACCTGCAGCACAAAGGGAGCGTCTGAACATTCGTTCTGAGATCTCAGGAAGAAACACGACGGGAACTCAGATTTAAGTGGGAACTCAGATTTAAGTGGGAACTCAGATTTAAGTGGGAACTCTGATTTAAGTGGGAACTCAGATTTAAGTGGGAATTCTGAGATTTAAGTGGGAACTCAGATTTAAGTGGGAATTCCAGATTTAAGTGGGAACTCAGATTTAAGTGGGAACTCAGATTTAAGTGGGAACTCAGATTTAAGTGGGAATTCAGATTTAAGTGGGAACTCAGATTTAAGTGGGAACTCAGATTTAAGTGGGAATTCTGAGATTTAAGTGGGAACTCAGATTTAAGTGGGAATTCAGATTTAAGTGGGAACTCAGATTTAAGTGGGGAACTCAGATTTAAGTGGGAATTCTGAGATTTAAGTGGGAACTCAGATTTAAGTGGGAATTCAGATTTAAGTGGGAACTCAGATTTAAGTGGGAACTCAGATTTAAGTGGGAATTCTGAGATTTAAGTGGGAACTCTGCGTTTTTTCTTCTTCACGAAACGGTGTCTCAGGGCCTCTTAACATTTAACAACCTATTAATGTGTCCTAGTCGATTAACGGGAAGAAACTCCGCTAACTGACGATACAAACCATCTTTACCGAAACAAAACACAAATCTAACAGGAAGTGTTATCACAGAGCTCAAGGTAGAAATACCCTTATTACTTATCGTAACTGCACGATGTTCCACAGATTCTATCGGTATCATCACTGAGCGATCAGAACCCGCGTCAGGGGAAGCTCAGACATCACAATGCGTAGCTTTACGGAGCGAACACAGCAGATATTCTCACGTAGGTGTAACTCTGATCAAAGGTCGAGTTCAATGGCATAGAAACGCAGCTGAAGGTTAATCCATAGGTTAGTCCAACGTCTGTCACTCTGAAATAATGATTGATAATCCATCATTCAATTTCTATGTCAAAAAGGGAGATTTCATATTAGCTGCTAATGGTAGCCGCCAGAGTGTATGACAGCTTCCTGTATGACAGCTTCCTGTTCCTGTTCGAGATGCGCAGCACTCATTCACCTATGGGTAATGCTTAGATGGATTTTAGGAACTTCCCCTCGATTCTATTGGCTCTAACGGTTCAAACGAGACGTCATCATCAAAGTGGACTGAGGGGGGCCAGAGAGAGGTCAAACCCACCCTGATGACCCCACAAGAGGCTTGCTCTAAACCTCTACAAAGGTCAAAGGTCACTTGCTTTGCATCTTGATACAGGGTATCTGTTGTACGTTGGATTCCTAAAGCTTTCAGTCGATCCCATCGTCCAAGGCTAGTTCCACGATAAGTCGTGTTTTCACCGTGTCTGAATTCATCGATATGGATTGTGACTGCTCTGCACCCCGCTCACGGGTCATCGATATGGATTGTGACTGCTCTGCACCCCGCTCACGGGTCATCGATATGGATTGTGACTGCTCTGCACCCCTTATGCCTGCACCCCGCTCACGGGTCATCGATATGGATTGTGACTGCTCTGCACCCCGCTCACGGGTCATCGATATGGATTGTGACTGCTCTGCACCCCGCTCACGGGTCATCGATATGGATTGTGACTGCTCTGCACCCCGCTCACGGGTCATCGATATGGATTGTGACTGCTCGCACCCCGCTCACGGGTCATCGATATGGATTGTGACTGCTCTGCACCCCGCTCACGGGTCATCGATATGGATTGTGACTGCTCTGCACCCCGCTCACGGGTCATCGATATGGATTGTGACTGCTCTGCACCCCGCTCACGGGTCATCGATATGGATTGTGACTGCTCTGCACCCCGCTCACGGGTCATCGATATGGATTGTGACTGCTCTGCACCCCGCTCACGGGTCATCGATATGGATTGTGACTGCTCTGCACCCCGCTCACGGGTCATCGATATGGATTGTGACTGCTCTGCACCCCGCTCACGGGTCATCGATATGGATTGTGACTGCTCTGCACCCCGCTCACGGGTCATCGATATGGATTGTGACTGCTCTGCACCCCGCTCACGGGTCATCGATATGGATTGTGACTGCTCTGCACCCCGCTCACGGGTCATCGATATGGATTGTGACTGCTCTGCACCCCGCTCACGGGTCATCGATATGGATTGTGACTGCTCTGCACCCCGCTCACGGGTCATCGATATGGATTGTGACTGCTCTGCACCCCGCTCACGGGTCATCGATATGGATTGTGACTGCTCTGCAAAACCCCGCTCACTGGTCATCGATATGGATTGTGACTGCTCTGCACCCCGCTCAACGGGTCATCGATATGGATTGTGACGTATGCTCTGCACCCGCTCACGGGTCATCGATATGGATTGTGACTGCTCTGCACCCCGCTCACGGTCATCGATCATGGATTGTAGGAACTAGCCTTCTTGCACCCCGCTCACGGGTCATCGATATGGATTGTGACTGCTCTGCACCCCGCTCACGGGTCATCGATATGGATTGTGACTGCTGCACCCCGCTCACGGGTCATCGATATGGATTGTGACTGCTCTGCACCCCGCTCACGGGTCATCGATATGGATTGTGCTTCTGCACCCCGCTCACGGGTCATCGATATGGATTGTGACTGCTCTGCACCCCGCTCACGGGTCATCGATATGGATTGTGACTGCTCTGCACCCCGCTCACGGGTCATCGATATGGATTGTGACTGCTCTGCACCCCGCTCACGGGTCATCGATATGGATTGTGACTGCTCTGCACCCGCTCACGGGTCATCGATATGGATTGTGACTGCTCTGCACCCCGCTCACGGGTCATCGATATGGATTGTGACTGCTCTGCACCCCGCTCACGGGTCATCGATATGGATTGTGACTGCTCTGCACCCCGCTCACGGGTCATCGATATGGATTGTGACTGCTCTGCACCCGCTCACGGGTCATCGATATGGATTGTGACTGCTCTGCACCCCGCTCACGGGTCATCGATATGGATTGTGACTGCTCTGCACCCCGCTCACGGGTCATCGATATGGATTGTGACTGCTCCACCCCGCTCACGGGTCATAGATATGGATTGTGACTGCTGCGCCCCGCTCACGGGTCATCGATATGGATTGTGACTGCTCTGCACCCCGCTCACGGGTCATCGATATGGATTGTGACTGCTCTGCACCCCGCTCACGGGTCATCGATATGGATTGTGACTGCTCTGCACCCCGCTCACGGGTCATCGATATGGATTGTGACTGCTCTGCACCCCGCTCACGGGTCATCGATATGGATTGTGACTGCTCTGCACCCGCTCACGGGTCATCGATATGGATTGTGACTGCTCTGCACCCCGCTCACGGGTCATCGATATGGATTGTGACTGCTCTGCACCCGCTCACGGGTCATCGATATGGATTGTGACTGCTCTGCACCCCGCTCACGGGTCATCGATATGGATTGTGACTGCTCTGCACCCGCTCACGGGTCATCGATATGGATTGTGACTGCTCTGCACCCCGCTCACGGGTCATCGATATGGATTGTGACTGCTCTGCACCCGCTCACGGGTCATCGATATGGATTGTGACTGCTCTGCACCCCGCTCACGGGTCATCGATATGGATTGTGACTGCTCTGCACCCCGCTCACGGGTCATCGATATGGATTGTGACTGCTCTGCACCCCGCTCACGGGTCATCGATATGGATTGTGACTGCTCTGCACCCCGCTCACGGGTCATCGATATGGATTGTGACTGCTCTGCACCCCGCTCACGGGTCATCGATATGGATTGTGACTGCTCTGCACCCCGCTCAGGGTCATCGATATGGATTGTGACTGCTCTGCACCCCGCTCACGGGTCATCGATATGGATTGTGACTGCTCTGCACCCCGCTCACGGGTCATCGATATGGATTGTGACTGCTCTGCACCCCGCTCACGGGTCATCGATATGGATTGTGACTGCTCTGCACCCCGCTCACGGGTCATCGATATGGATTGTGACTGCTCTGCACCCCGCTCACGGGTCATCGATATGGATTGTGACTGCTCTGCACCCCGCTCACGGGTCATCGATATGGATTGTGACTGCTCTGCACCCCGCTCACGGGTCATCGATATGGATTGTGACTGCTCTGCACCCCGCTCACGGGTCATCGATATGGATTGTGACTGCTCTGCACCCCGCTCACGGGTCATCGATATGGATTGTGACTGCTCTGCACCCCGCTCACGGGTCATCGATATGGATTGTGACTGCTCTGCACCCCGCTCACGGGTCATCGATATGGATTGTGACTGCTCTGCACCCCGCTCACGGGTCATCGATATGGATTGTGACTGCTCTGCACCCCGCTCACGGGTCATCGATATGGATTGTGACTGCTCTGCACCCCGCTCACGGGTCATCGATAGGATTGTGACTGCTCTGCACCCCGCTCACGGGTCATCGATATGGATTGTGACTGCTCTGCACCCCGCTCACGGGTCATCGATATGGATTTGTGACTGCTCTGCACCCCGCTCACGGGTCATCGATATGGATTGTGACTGCTCTGCACCCCGCTCACGGGTCATCGATATGGATTGTGACTGCTCTGCACCCGCTCACGGGTCATCGATATGGATGTTGTGACTGCTCTGCACCCCGCTCACGGGTCATCGCTATGGATTGTGACTGCTCTGCACCCCGCTCAGGGTCATCGATATGGATTGTGACTGCTCTGCACCCCGCTCACGGGTCATCGATATGGATTGTGACTGCTCTGCACCCCGCTCACGGGTCATCGATATGGATTGTGACTGCTCTGCACCCCGCTCACGGGTCATCGATATGGATTGTGACTGCTCTGCACCCCGCTCACGGGTCATCGTTACTCTGAGAACATGACTCATGAGACCCTTTGAGAGGACACGGTCCTTTGTTCTGGGGATGTCCTTTTGGAGCCTGAGGCCTGGAACACAGGCTCAGGGCTGAACAGGTTAAGTGGGAATTTGGGAATTTTATTTAAGAGGAATTCTGATACTAATGAGGGAATTCTGAGATTTAAGTGGGAATTGAGATTTAAGTGGGAATTCTGAGATTTAAGTGGGAATTCTGAGATTTAAGTGGGAATTGAGATTTAAGTGGGAATTCTGAGATTTAAGTGGGAATTCTGAGATTTAAAGTGGGAATTCTGAGATTTAAGTGGGAATTCTGAGATTAAAGTGGGAATTCTGAGATTTAAGTGGGAATTCTGAGATTTAAGTGGGAATTCTGAGATTTAAGTGGGAATTGAGATTAAGTGGGAATTCTGAGATTTAAGTGGGAATTCTGAGATTTTAAGTGGGAATTCTGAGATTTAAGGGAATTCTGAGATTTAAGTGGAAATTCTGAGATTTAAGTGGGAATTCTGAGATTTAAGTGGGAATTCTGAGATTTAAGTGGGAATTGAGATTTAAGTGGGAATTCTGAGAATTAAGTGGGAATTCTGATAACAAGTGGTAAAAAAATATAATAATTGTTTTCTCAGAATTGTGTAAGAATTGAATGATCCAATGAATATTGAAGATCTGGACTCCTTCATTCCCGCCCGAACATAAGGTGATCTCTGGAATGTGTGTTTCGTCCCGTAGAATCAGATTTCATGGGAACAGCGTTTCCTCACCGAGGCTCGGAACAGCTGCCAGTCTCCGAAGTTCATATTCATCTCCTTCTTCAGCTCGTCGATGTTACACTGCGTCAGCACACGGCCGTTCACGTTCGCCTGGAAACACGCACACGTTAGTGTCACACACACACACACACACACACATTAGTGTCACACACACACACGTTAGTGTCACACACACATACACACACCTTCCTGATGGTGGCGCTGTAGTTTCCCATCATGCTTTGGTCGATGCCCTCGATCAGGTGCACCCTCTCGCAGACGCCCTCCGTGGTCATGGAGCTGAGGAGGACGGGGGGAATGGAGCCCTGCACACAGAGACACTGGTTCGAATCCCGCAATAAACACGTCTGCACACTAAACCTCGTAAAGTGCAGCCACACACAGGAAGTGACATCACGTTCGTGTTTCAACAGAGATCTTATTAACAGAGAGATGCATGAGTCCCAGCGGGGTGAGGGGATGTCTGGTGCCTTGCTCAAGGGCACCACGGCAGGGCAGGAGGTGAACTGGGACCTCTCCAAGTAGCAGTCCACACTCCATATTTAGGTCTGGTCGGGGACTTGAACCGGCGACCCTTCAGCTCCCAGTCCGAGCCCCTACTGACTGAGACCCCGCCGAGACTCAAGTGGGAATGCTGAGATCACATTTCATTTAGCTGACGCTTTCATCCAAAGCGACTTACAGGGACCGATCACAGGGACATTCTCCCTGGAGTAACTGAGGGCTAAGTGCCTTCACTCAAGGGCGCACTAGGGGTGGTGTTCCTGGCGGGATTTGAACTCACAAGCTTCCGGTCTTCAGCCCACCTTCCTGCAGAACGCAAGTATTCATTCAACTCTAGTATTATAATGATTGGAGCCTTGTTGTGTTGGTGAATGTGATGTTGCTGAAGGTCAAGGTGTGTTTGAACTGTATGTTTTACAGTGTGTGGCAGGATATCATGTGGGGGGGGGGGGGGGGGGGGGGGGG
>CADEHL010000432.1:0-35769 GCA_902827135.1 Harpagifer antarcticus | reverse complement strand
CACGTGTGTTCTGAGTGAGGCATGAGACACGTGGACAGCACGGAGCAGGAGCATGTCTGCAGACCAACACTTGTATTGTGGTCATGTCAGTAATGAGGGGGGGGGGCTTGTCATGGTGATACCTGACAGCTAGTTGTGAGCCATTCACCTGTAGGTCTTTTATAATATCATTAGTTCAGTGTTCTCACTTGTAGTTCTGCCCGTCTGCGGTCCTCATGGCGAAGGCCAGCGCCGCTCTGAAGAGGAACATCTCGCTGTCGTTCCAGACGTACTGCGGGAACACATGACATCTTTCTGGACCTCACATTAACATCGATACACAGAACTGCAACCAAGGACACATTTTGAAAGTCTCTGCAGTATGTTTTAGATTATATTTCGACATTTGAAAACCTTGGACTCTGAGACACTGCAATGGACATTTTGAATATTTCCTGAGGTTCAACACAAATCATTAATCTAGAGAGTAAACTGCAGATTAGAGATCGCTCATCGCTGCAGCTCCGTGTCTACGTACAGCGTCATCTCCCAGAGCCGTGAGGATGCTGAGTCGCACTTTGTAGCCGTTTGAAGCATCTGTAAAATAACATGTTTATATGTTAGAGCACTCTTTAAAGTAGAGACACTACATACTGATATACACCTGAACATCAGCAGGAGAGGACTCTTTAAAGTAGAGACACTACATACTGATATACACCTGAACATCAGCAGGAGAGGACTCTTTAAAGTAGAGACACTGTTGTGGAATATTTTCCAAGGCCCATAACTTTGACCCAGTTTATCAGTTCAAAGTGTCCTGACTGAGCACACGCACCTCGTAACCTTGGCTGCTGTGCTCTCAGTGTTCTGTCTCCCTGTTCCTGCCTGTTGGATCAGCTGATAGAGGGTGTTATGGTTCTATGTTCCTGCCTGTTGGATCAGCTGATAGAGGTGTTATGGTTCTATGTTCCTGCCTGTTGGATCAGCTGATAGAGGTGTTATGTTCTATGTTCCTGCCTGTTGGATGCAGCTGATAGAGTGTTATGGGTCTATTTCCTGCTGTTGGATCAGCTGATAGAGGTGTTATGGTTCTTATGTTTCCTGCCTGTTGGATCAGCTGAGAGAGGTGTTATGAGTTCTATGTTCCTGCCTGTTGGGATCAGCTGATAGAGGTGTTATGGTTCTATGTTCCTCGTCTGTTGGATCAGCTGAGAGAGGTTTTATGGATTCTATGTTCCTGCCTGTTGCGTCAGCTGATAGAGGTGTTATGGTTCTATGTTCCTGCCTGTTGGATCAGCTGATAGAGGTGTTATGGTTCTATGTTCCTGCCTGTTGGATCAGCTGATAGAGGTGTTATGGTTCTATGTTCCTGCCTGTTGGATCAGCTGATAGAGGTGTTATGGTTCTATGTTCCTGCCTGTTGGATCAGCTGATAGAGGTGTTTGTGGTCTATTTTCCTGCCTGTGGATCAGCTGCATAGAGGTGTTATGGTTCTATGTTCCTCCTGCCTGTTGGATCACTGATAGAGGTGTTATGGTTCTATGTTCCTGCCTGTTGGATCAGCTGATAGAGGGTGTTATGGTTCTATGTTCCTGCCTGTTGGCTGTCAGCTGGATAGAGGTGTTATGGTCTATGTTCCTGCCTGTTGGATCAGGCTGATAGAGGGTTAGGGTTCTGATGTTCCTGCCTGTTTGGATCAGCTGATAGAGGGGTTATGGTTATGTTCCTGCCTGTTCACGTCAGCTGATAGAGGTGTTATGGTTCTATGTTCCTGCCAGTTGGATCAGCTGATAGAGGTGTTATGGTTCTATGCTCCTGCCTGTTGGATCAGCTGATAGAGGTGTCATGGTTCTATGTTCCTGCCTGTTGGCGTCAGCTGATAGAGGTGTTATGGTTCTATGTTCCTGCATGTTGGGATCAGCTGATAGAGGTGTTATGGTTCTATGTTCCTGCCTGTTGGATCAGCTGATAGAGGGTTATGGTTTCTATGTTCCTGCCTGTTCACCCTCAGCTGATAGAGGTGTTATGGTTCTATTTTCCTAGCCTAGTTTGGCGGGTGTCAGCTGATAGAGGGTGTTATGGTTCTATGTTCCCTGCCTGTTGGATCAGCTGATAGAGGTGTTATGGTTCTATGTTCCTGCCTGTTGGAGCAGCTGATAGAGGGTTATGGTTCTATGTTCCTGCCTGTTGGATCAGCTGATAGAGGTGTTATGGTTCTATGTTCCTGCCTGTTGGATCAGCTGATAGAGGTGTATGGTTCTATGTTCCTGCCTGTTGGATCAGCTGATAGAGGTGTTATGGTTCTATGTTTTGCCTGTTGATCAGCTGATAGAGGTTATGGTTCTATGTTCCTGCCTGTTGGATCAGCTGATAGAGGTGTTATGGTTCTATGTTCCTGCCTGTTGGATCAGCTGATAGAGGTGTTATGGTTCTATGTTCCTGCCTGTTGGATCAGCTGATAGAGGTTATGGTTCTATGTTCCTGCCTGTTGGATCAGCTGATAGAGGTGTTATGGTTCTATGTTCCTGCCTGTTGGATCAGCTGATAGAGGTTTATGGTTCTATGTTCTGCCTGTTGGATCAGCTGATAGAGGTTATGGTTCTATGTTCCTGCCTGTTGATCAGCTGATAGAGGTGTTATGGTTCTATGTTCCTGCCTGTTGGATCGCAGCTGATAGAGGTGTTATGGTTCTATGTTCCTGCCTGTTGGATCAGCTGATAGAGGTTTATGGTTCTATGTTCCTGCCTGTTGGATCAGCTGATAGAGGTGTTTGGTTCTATGTTCCTGCCTGTTGGATCAGCTGATAGAGGTGTTATGGTTCTATGTTCCTGCCTGTTGGATCAGCTGATAGAGGTGTTATGGTTCTATGTTCCTGCCTGTTGGATCAGCTGATAGAGGTGTTATGGTTCTATGTTCCTGCCTGTTGGATCAGCTGAGAGAGGTGTTATGGTTCTATGTTCCTGCCTGTTGTCAGCTGATAGAGGGGTTATGGTTCTATGTTCCTGCCTGTTGGATCAGCTGATAGAGGTGTTATGGTTCTATGTTCTGCCTGTTGGATCAGCTGATAGAGGTGTTATGGTTCTATGTTCCTGCCTGTTGGACAGCTGATAGAGGTGTTATGGTTCTATGTTCCTGCCTGTTGGATCAGCTGATAGAGGTGTTATGGTTCTATGTTCCTGCCTGTTGGCCAGCTGATAGAGGTGTTATGGTTCTATGTTCCTGCCTGTTGGATCAGCTGATAGAGGTGTTGGTTCTAATGTTCCTGCCTGTTGGATCAGCTGATAGAGGTGTTTATGGTTCTATGTTCCCCTGCATTTGGATCAGCTGATAGAGGTGTTATGGTTCTATGTTCCTGCCTGTTGGATCAGCTGATAGAGGTGTTATGGTTCTATGTTCCTGCCCGTTGGATCAGTCTGATAGAGGTGTTATGGTTCTATGTTCTGCCTGTTGGATCAGCTGATAGAGGTGTTATGATTCTATGTTCCTGCCTGTTGGATCAGCTGATAGAGGTGTTATGGTTCTATGTTCCTGCCTGTTGGATCAGCTGATAGAGGTGTTATGGTTCTATGTTCCTGCCTGTTGGATCAGCTGATAGAGGTGTTATGTTTCTATGTTCCTGCCTGTTGGATCAGCTGATAGAGGTGTCTATGAGTTCTATGTTCCTGCCTGTTGATCAGCTGAGAGAGGTGTTATGGTTCTATGTTCCTGCCTGTTGGATCAGCTGATAGAGGTGTTATGGTTCTATGTTCCTGCCTGTTGGGATCAGCCTGATAGAGGTGTTATGGATTTCTATGTCCTGCCTGTGTGGATCAGCTGATAGAGGTGTTTATGGTTCTATGTTCCTGCCTGTTGGATCAGCTGAAAGAGGTGTTTATGATTCCGTATGTTTCCTGCCTGGTGGATCAGCTGATAGAGGGTGTTATGGTGTCTATGGTTCCTGCCTGTTGGGATCAGCTGATAGAGGTGTTATGGTTCTATGTTCCTGCCTGTTGGCGTCAGCTGATAGAGTGTTATGGTTCTATGTTCCTGCCTGTTGGATCAGCTGATAGAGGTGTTATGGTTCTATGTTCCTGCCTGTTGGATCAGCTGATAGAGGTGTTATGGTTCTATGTTCGCCTGTTGGATCAGCTGATAGAGGTGTTATGGTTCTATGTTCCTGCCTGTTGGATCAGCTGATAGAGGTGTATGGTTCTATGTTCCTGCCTGTTGGATCAGCTGATAGAGAGGTGTTTGGTTCTATGTTCCTGCCTGTTGGATCAGCTGATAGAGGTGTTATGATTCTATGTTCCTGCCTTTGGATCAGATAGAGGTGGTTATGGTTCTATGTTCCTGCCTGTTGGATCAGCTGATGAGGTGTTATGGTTCTATGTTCCTGCCTGTTGGCGTCAGCTGATAGAGGTGTTATGGTTCTATGTTCCTGCCTGTTGGATCAGCTGATAGAGGTGTTATGGTTCTATTTCCTGCCTGTTGGATCAGCTGATAGAGGTGTTATGATTCTATGTTCCTGCCTGTTGGATCAGCTGATAGAGGTGTTATGGTTCTATGTTCCTGCCTGTTGGATCGAGCTGATAGAGTGTTATGATTCTATGTTCCTGCCTGTTGGATCAGCTGATAGAGGTGGTTATGGTTCTAGTTCTGCCTGTTGGCGGTCAGCTGATAGAGGTGTTATGGTTCTATGTCCTGCCTGTTGGATCAGCTGATAGAGGTGTTATGGTTCTATGTTCCTGCCTGTTGGATCAGCTGATAGAGGTGTTATGGTTCTATGTTCCTGCCTGTTGGCGTCAGCTGATAGAGGTGTTATGGTTCTATGTTCCTGCCTGTTGGATCAGCTGATAGAGGTGTTATGGTTCTATGTTCCTGCCTGTTGGATCAGCTGATAGAGGTGTTATGATTCTATGTTCCTGCCTGTTGGATCAGCTGATAGAGGTGTTATGGTTCTATGTTCCTGCCTGTTGGATCAGCTGAGAGAGGTGTTATGGTTCTATGTTCCTGCCTGTTGGATCAGCTGATAGAGGTGTTATGATTCTATGTTCCTGCCTGTTGGATCAGCTGATAGAGGTGTTATGGTTCTATGTTCCTGCCTGTTGGATCAGCTGATAGAGGTGTTATGGTTCTATGTTCCTGCCTGTTGGCGTCAGCTGATAGAGGGGTCTGAGGTAGAGTTCTTCAGAATTGACGTGGCATCTCTCCGTGCAGTCTCACCCTGACTGCTCTGACTTGTGATGTGAATCTCTCCGGCCGTAACTCCAAATAAACCATCAGTGTTTGACATCAAAAGCTCCTGCTCTACCGTGTCTCCTTCCTGAGTCGGTGATTCCCACTGCATTGCTACACAGAAGCTTCCTCCACAGAGAGGACTCTTTAAAGTAGAGACACTACATACTGATATACACCTGAACATCAGCAGGAGAGGACTCTTTAAAGTAGAGACACTACATACTGATATACACCTGAGCATCAGCAGGAGAGGACTCTTTAAAGCAGAGACACTACATACTGATATACACCTGAACATCAGCAGGAGAGGACTCTTTAAAGTAGAGACACTACATACTGATATACACCTGAACATCAGCAGGAGAGGACTCTTTAAAGCAGAGACACTACATACTGATATACACCTGAACATCAGCAGGAGAGGACTCTTTAAAGCAGAGACACTACATACTGATATACACCTGAACATCAGCAGGAGAGGACTCTTTAAAGTAGAGACACTACATACTGATATACACCTGAACATCAGCAGGAGAGGACTCTTTAAAGTAGAGACACTACATACTGATATACACCTGAACATCAGCAGGAGAGGACTCTTTAAAGCAGAGACACCACATACTGATATACACCTGCACATCAGCAGGAGAGGACTCTTTAAAGTAGAGACACTACATACTGATATACACCTGAACATCAGCAGGAGAGGACTCTTTAAAGTAGAGACACTACATACTGATATACACCTGAACATCAGCAGGAGAGGACTCTTTAAAGCAGAGACACTACATACTGATATACACCTGAACATCAGCAGGAGAGGACTCTTTAAAGTAGAGACACTACATACTGATATACACCTGAACATCAGCAGGAGAGGACTCTTTAAAGTAGAGACACTACATACCGATATACACCTGAACATGAGCTGGAGAGGACTCTTTAAAGTAGAGACACTACATACTGATATACACCTGAACATCAGCAGGAGAGGACTCTTTAAAGTAGAGACACTACATACTGATATACACCTGAACATCAGCAGGAGAGGACTCTTTAAAGTAGAGACACTGCATACTGATATACACCTGAACATGAGCAGGAGAGCACTCTTTAAAGTAGAGACACTGCATACTGATATACACCTGAACATGAGCAGGAGAGGACTCTTTAAAGTAGAGACACTACATACTGATATACACCTGAACATCAGCAGGAGAGGACTCTTTAAAGTAGAGACACTGCATACTGATATACACCTGAACATGAGCAGGAGAGGACTCTTTAAAGTAGAGACACTACATACTGATATACACCTGAACATCAGCAGGAGAGGACTCTTTAAAGTAGAGACACTACATACTGATATACACCTGAACATCAGCAGGAGAGGACTCTTTAAAGTAGAGACACTACATACTGATATACACCTGAACATCAGCAGGAGAGGACTCTTTAAAGTAGAGACACCACATACTGATATACACCTGAACATCAGCAGGAGAGGACTCTTTAAAGTAGTTAAATCACAGCTGACGTCACATGGAGGCTAACTCTTAGTTCATCCGGTTTAACTTCAGATTAGAAACGTTCCTCACCTGTTTCTGTTGCTCAGTGTTACATGTAGAGTTTGAAAGAGAGTCCTGACTGGAGGTGTGGATGGTGACCTACCTGGAGCACAGAGCTGAGCAGCGGCCGCAGAGGACACACACAGCAGCAGGAACACCACGTCCTCCATGTTCAACCAGTGGAGAATAATGAATGCCTGGAGGTTGAGCAGCGTCTCAGAGTTAATGATTGAACCCTCTCCTCTGCAGTAAAAGCTGTTTGCTCAGCTCATATTATTACTGAGAGCTGCTGTTTAGTCACTCACAGGTAACTAAGTACATGTACTCAAGTACTTAGTTACACTTCAGAGTTACTTGTAGTTTAGTTTTCAATGTTCTGATACTGTGTACTCCCCCCTGATAATATCTCTCTGTGAGGCTGGACACAGATACATCTTATCAGTGTGATGGAGACTGGAATGTGCAGATTGTATCAAAGTGTGATTAACTGTGTGTGCGTGTGTGTGTGTGTGTGTGTGTGTGTGTGTGTGTGTGTGTGTGTGTGTGTGTGTGTGTGTGTGTGTGTGTGTGTCAGATAAAAGCAGATTCCCGGCAGGTCAGATCTCTGATGTAGCTCAAAGTATTTCTGAATTTAAAGATAGCAAGCCAACAATCTGAGTTTATTATCTGAAATCAAGTTTTAAAAATAAATAAACTCTGCCTTCATAATGTCAGAATGAAGAATAAACCAGGGTGTGTGTGTGTGTGTGTGTGTGTGTGTGTGTGTGTGTGTGTGTGTGTGTGTGTGTGTGTGTGTGTGTGTGTGTGTGAGACGCTCTCCTGTCGAGTTACTGGGACCGGGAGTCTTGTGAGGGTTAATGTTCCACCTGCCCACTCTCTAAATAACACTTTAACACCGAGCTGTAAAACCGATCATTCGGCCGTAAAATCTCCAGAGTTTCCCAGAGAGCAGATCGTCATGGAACCATCACAGAGAAACACTCTAACAGCTTCATTGTGAGAGGCGTTGCTCTGGAATATAACGTTGTTCTTTTCTGTCTTTCCAAATTAAATAATTAACTTTAAGTTTTATTTTAAATGTTTTGGGGACTTCCACTTCCTATGTTGTTACAGACTGCAGTACTGCTCCTGAACACATGGGGGCAGCAGAGGCTTCACCCCAATGATGAGCTGCACTCATTATTTACCATGTTTCTGTATTTATTCATAAAGAACAACATGAGTTTTTACCTTTAGATCAATTATAATGTAATGTTATACAACTTGAACCTTGATGAACAAACTGGATATCTGAAGTTATATTAATGTAAATATATATTTATCGTATAAATAATCTGAATCTGTTGAAAAGGTTACATTCAATGAAAAATAAAATCAATGTGCAGGAAATGTGTGCCCCGGTGTGTCCCCGGTGTGTGTCCGTGTGTCCCCGGTGTGTCCCCGGTGTGTCAGGAGACTCTCAAAGTGTCAGAAACAAACCTCGCTCTCTTCTCCTCCGTACCCTCATCTCTAAAAACGGGGACCAACGGAGCTGATCCAGATTTGCTGCGTCATGACAACATTACTAAAATGTGGGCGGGCTTTACCCCCAAGGGCCAATCAGAAACGTTGCTGTCAGAAACAACGAGACGTGTTCTGGAAGTAATATGGTCTGTGTTCACATTAGCATGCTAACACTCAGAGCTAACCTGTGCTGGAGAGAGTGTGAAGAAGCAGGAAGTCAAGAGGAAGTCACCTTGTGGTAAACCTGAGAGAGAAAGAGTTTGAGCTCCATCCTGTTTCAGAGAGGATCCTTGATGTGGTTTGGAACATGATGTGGAGTTTCATCACGGCAGCATTTAGCTGAGTTTCTGTCTAGTGTTTTCAGTTAAATATCGCTTTGTGGTTACCTCTTTTTGAACATGTTTGTGAACAGAAATAGAGCTCTCAAAGAACACACAGGAATGATCAGAGAGCGCAACATCAGTCACCACAACCTTAGAGATATTCAGACCCTTTGAGATCATTAAGTCCAGAGTGTGCCCCTTATTGTGCGTGGGCTCCGTCACATGCTGAGTCAGTCCATGGCTATCAAGAACACAAAACAGTTCTTTAGCCCCTCTGTCCTGAGGGTTGTCAACATGGATGTTAAAATCACCAACAATGACTAGACGGTCAAAGTCAATACACACTATAGACAGCAGTTCAGTAAAGTCATCATAAAAGCTTGCACAGTATTTGGGTGGTCTATAGATATTTAGGAACAGAGCTCGAGAGGAGCATTTCAGCTGAAGGGCCACATATTCAAAAGAAGCAAAGTTCCCATAAGATGTCTTCCTGCATTGAAGGGAATCATTGAACAGAATAGCAACTCCACCCCCTCTCTTATGCATTCTTTCCTGACTCATGAAACTAAAGTTGGGGGGGGTTGATTCGATAAGAACAGCTGCACTGTTATTTTGTTCAATCCAAGTTTCTGTTAAATACATAAAATGGAGATTGTGCTCAGTGATAAAATCATTGATTAAAAATGTTTTTCCCGCCAAAGACCTGACATTTAATAAAGCTAGTTTAAGTTTGTTGAACACACTATCAGTCATGTTTTTAGTAACAAGCTGTGGCTGACATGGAATCACTGCTAAATTAGATAAACTCACACAAACGTTTGAGCGCTTCCTGTATCTAAGATGATTCACCGCTCTTAATCTATTACCTATCAACACAGATATCAGCAAAGCTACTGGCAGGCAGGGCCCCGGCATGTCCTGGAAAGAGTTGGGAGTGCCATGCGCCCTTGAGCCTGGACCCAGTAGATATCAGTTAGAGTTTGTAGCATTTTGTACACACACATCCTTATCAGGCTACGGAGACTGCAGATGCTTTCTTGATGAAGACGGGGGAGATGGTGCGCATCTCTGCAGTGATTTTGGTGGGCGTCGTTGAGGAGCGGGGGTAAAGGACATGCTGCCAGCCCTGCGTATCGCCTTAGTTTGGTTATTGAACTCCAGGAAGGAATCGGTGCCAACCCTCTGTATCTCCTTCATGTGTTCAACGATCTCCAGGAGGGTGGGCGAGGGTGAAAGGGTGAACGGAGTATCCTCAAAGGCGTTGACAGGGGGGGGGGGGGGTGACGGGCAGTGGAGACTCCATGTGTCTCATAGGTCTCCCATAATCAGAACATTCCTCAGGCGGGTGCAGTGATACTTCTTCAGGGTTTTCAAAATCCCATGGAAATGATTTACTCTTCGGCTTTGCACCCAGAGAGTTCCAGGGAGGAATACCACTTGTAGATTTATTACCCGGTACACAGCCCTCCTGTTCCTTGGAATCCTTGTAGCTGCTAACTAGCTGTGAGTTAGCATACCCTTCTTCATTATTTTGCAACACTGGTAAAGTGGTGTCATTCCCACGACATAGTCCATTCACTTCCACGTTAACTTCCAACCGTTGCATTTTCATTTCCAACACAGCCATCTTCTGTATAAGTTTATGGAAGTCATCTGTAGAGAACGGAGGCATTTTGCTACCAACTAGCTTAAGCTAAATAGCATGCAGTAGCCTACCAGGCTTTAGCTGTTGCTAGGCTACGCTACTGTAAGACTGAGGTCGTCGTAAAAATGTTGAAATATGGCTGAAACCCTTCGTCTATTTACGAAGATGAACTGTCCCAGTGATAAGTTAATGTCCAGGAGCCGCTGCTCGAAGTTTTCAGAGAATAAGAATAGGAACATCAGCATAAAAAGTAAGCAGAGGCAGGAGCAAGCAGAAAAGCGTCTGCACTGTAAGAAAGATAACAAAAAAAGGCTCAGATATTTTGCTGTTTACAGATTTATTCTGCTCTCAGATTTATTTAAATTTTTATTTTTTTATTTTTTATTTTATTATTCAATATCGCGATATTATCGTACCGTGAGTTTTTGGTATCGTTACATCCCTACTAGGTCACCAAGCTCTCCAACGCGCTGTGAACTGGAGGCTTGGGGTTAGCCCCCAGCAGAGACACATGAACTCCACTCAGCTCAGGTAGAGGCTTGGGGTTAGCCCCCAGCAGAGACACATGAACTCCACTCAGCTCAGGTAGAGGCTTGGGGTTAGCCCCCAGCAGAGACACATGAACTCCACTCAGCTCAGGTAGAGGCTTGGGGTTAGCCCCCAGCAGAGACACATGAACTCCACTCAGCTCAGGTAGAGGCTTGGGGTTAGCCCCCAGCAGAGACACATGAACTCCACTCAGCTCAGGTAGAGGCTTGGGGTTAGCCCCCAGCAGAGACACATGAACTCCACTCAGCTCAGATAGAGGCTTGGGGTTAGCCCCCAGCAGAGACACATGAACTCCACTCAGCTCAGGTAGAGGCTTGGGGTTAGCCCCCAGCAGAGACACATGAACTCCACTCAGCTCAGGTAGAGGCTTGGGGTTAGCCCCCAGCAGAGACACATGAACTCCACTCAGCTCAGGTAGAGGCTTGGGGTTAGCCCCCAGCAGAGACACATGAACTCCACTCAGCTCAGATAGAGGCTTGGGGTTAGCCCCCAGCAGAGACACATGAACTCCACTCAGCTCAGGTAGAGGCTTGGGGTTAGCCCCCAGCTGAGACACATGAACTCCACTCAGCTCAGATAGAGGCTTGGGGTTAGCCCCCAGCAGAGACACATGAACTCCACTCAGCTCAGGTAGAGGCTTGGGGTTAGCCCCCATCAGAGACACATGAACTCCACTCAGCTCAGATAGAGGCTTGGGGTTAGCCCCCAGCAGAGACACATGAACTCCACTCAGCTCAGATAGAGGCTTGGGGTTAGCCCCCAGCAGAGACACATGAACTCCACTCAGCTCAGATAGAGGCTTGGGGTTAGCCCCCATCAGAGACACATGAACTCCACTCAGCTCAGATAGAGGCCCTGATGGCACCTTTTCTCCAGCTCTGCCAAGTGGCTTTTAGCTGCCTCCTTCAGATCTCTCTCTCTCTCTGCTTCTGTCTTGAAATCATCCTTAAGCACAGAAATGTAACATTAGGCTATAAAGAACCAAACGATTATGACATGAACTCATTTGAACAGTAACATCCTCATCTCATAACAAAATAAGCTAAGGCGACTGCTTGCATTCAGTGACTTGATCTTTCAAATGAAAACCAGGGACATTAGTGTTTTATCTCTTGAATGATGTAATGTTATAACTATAAAGAAAAGATGGATGTAGTTAGCCCATCGTAACAGCTGTGCAGACATACTGATCATAATATAGCCCCTCCCTATAGGGTCTTTAACGCACCGGCACCAATACAATATGTAAAACATGTAATCACACACATGTCCTCCTGAGACCCACCCATTCATGTTTGTCCTCTGTGGAGGACATGAATGGGTGTGGTGCATAACTATGAGGTTATACATGCCACGGCATTAAGTCGATTTACACACGGCATCTATTGCACGTCCGTCCTGGGAGAGGGATCTCAGAGGGTCCCAGAGGGTCTAAGGACAGAGGGTCTGAGGACAGAGGGTCTAAGGACAGAGGGTCTGAGGACAGAGGGTCTAAGGACAGAGGGTCTAAGGACAGAGGGTCTAAGGACAGAGGGTCTGAGGACAGAGGGTCTAAGGACAGAGGGTCTGAGGACAGAGGGTCTAAGGACAGAGGGTCTGAGGACAGAGGGTCTGAGGACAGAGGATCTAAGGACAGAGGGTGTGAGGACAGAGGATCTAAGGACAGAGGGTGTGAGGACAGAGGGTCTGAGGACAGAGGGTGTGAGGACAGAGGGTGTGAGGACAGAGGATCTAAGGACAGAGGGTGTGAGGACAGAGGGTCTGAGGACAGAGGGTCTAAGGACAGAGGGTCTGAGGACAGAGGGTCTGAGGACAGAGGGTCTAAGGACAGAGGGTCTGAGGACAGAGGGTGTGAGGACAGAGGGTCTGAGGACAGAGGGTGTGAGGACAGAGGGTCTGAGGACAGAGGGTGTGAGGACAGAGGGTGTGAGGACAGAGGGTCTAAGGACAGAGGGTGTGAGGACAGAGGGTCTGAGGACAGAGGGTCTAAGGACAGAGGGTCTGAGGACAGAGGGTCTGAGGACAGAGGGTCTAAGGACAGAGGGTCTGAGGACAGAGGGTCTGAGGACAGAGGGTCTAAGGACAGAGGGTGTGAGGACAGAGGGTCTGAGGACAGAGGGTCTAAGGACAGAGGGTCTGAGGACAGAGGGTCTGAGGACAGAGGGTCTAAGGACAGAGGGTCTGAGGACAGAGGGTCTGAGGACAGAGGGTCTAAGGACAGAGGGTCTGAGGACAGAGGGTGTGAGGACAGAGGGTCTGAGGACAGAGGGTCTAAGGACAGAGGGTGTGAGGACAGAGGGTCTGAGGACAGAGGGTCTAAGGACAGAGGGTCTGAGGACAGAGGGTCTGAGGACAGAGGGTCTAAGGACAGAGGGTCTGAGGACAGAGGGTCTGAGGACAGAGGGTCTAAGGACAGAGGGTCTGAGGACAGAGGGTGTGAGGACAGAGGGTCTGAGGACAGAGGGTCTAAGGACAGAGGGTCTGAGGACAGAGGGTGTGAGGACAGAGGGTCTGAGGACAGAGGGTCTAAGGACAGAGGGTGTGAGGACAGAGGGTCTAAGGACAGAGGGTCTGAGGACAGAGGGTCTAAGGACAGAGGGTCTGAGGACAGAGGGTCTAAGGACAGAGGGTCTGAGGACAGAGGGTCTGAGGACAGAGGGTCTAAGGACAGAGGGTCTGAGGACAGAGGGTCTGAGGACAGAGGGTCTAAGGACAGAGGGTCTGAGGACAGAGGGTCTAAGGACAGAGGGTCTGAGGACAGAGGGTCTAAGGACAGAGGGTCTAAGGACAGAGGGTCTGAGGACAGAGGGTCTGAGGACAGAGGGTCTGAGGACAGAGGGTCTGAGGACAGAGGGTCTGAGGACAGAGGGTGTGGTGTTGTCATACTGATATTCTGTACAAACTGTGAGTCCACTGAGACAAAGGTAACATTTGTGATATTGGGCTATAAATAAACACAGGTTGATTGAAGTCCAATTGTTCTCCGCAGAGGACAGAGGACAGAGGACATCCTGGGCTTTCAGACATGTCCCCCATGCGGGGGGGTGGCGTCCATCAACACAAGCAGTATTTATAGAAAGAGAAGTTGTTGTGAGGTTAATATGTGAATGAATTACAGTAAGGGAAGGTCTCCGGAGTTAGGGTAGTGTAGTCAGAGCAGCGTACATACCCCCCCCCCCCCCCAGAGGTCAGCAGCTTTTGTCCCTGCCATTCCTCACACATGACGTTACTCCCCCCCTTTGTGCGGTGTGCAGAGGCTGCACTTCTGCTGTTATCAGACAGGAAGCCCCCCCCCTCATTATTCTGCTGTTCTGTCATCAGACGGGAAGAGCCCCCCCCTCTTTATTCTGCACCCGTCAGCCGGATCTACTTTATCTCTCGTTCAGCAGAAAGTGAATGAAGAGACAGGAACAGTCTGATGATGTCATACTGTAGTGCCTGAGGGGGGTATTCTCTACGTCTTTCAATGTTATTATACTTTTACTTTTATGTTTTCACCTCGACATCAAGTCAAACTCCTCGTACGTGTCAACCCACCTGGTTCTGGTTCTGGTTCTGATTCAGGTTCTGGTTCTGGTTCTGATTCTGGTTCTGATTCAGGTTCTGGTTCTGATTCAGGCTCTGGTTCTGGTTCTGATTCAGGTTCTGGTTCTGATTCTGATTCAGGTTCTGATTCAGGTTCTGGTTCTGATTAAGGTTCTGGTTCTGGTAGTGCCCCACACCAACAAAGACTATCACTTCACATCAACAACAGTAGCTGTCATCACTGCAGAGCCTCCGGTGCTGAAACTGTATATTTAGATTCAAATGTATTTCCTTCATACGGATGAGGAGCCCTGGGGGGGAGGCGCTGTGGGTCTGAGCCCCATGGAGGGGGGTTCTGGTGGGGGTCTAGAGTCAGGGGGGTTCTGGTGGTGGTCTAGAGATCAGGGGGTTCTGGCGCTGGTCTAAAGGTCAGGGGGGTTTTGGTGGTGGTCTGAGGCTCCTGTCCCTACTCAAACAGACCGGGGTTGGGATGTGAGGACTAACACAACACTGCTGCTGTTGTGTACTGTATTTATAGTATAAAGTATTCTCTGCACAGTATATGTTCCAGGTGAAATACTGCGTCTGAGTGACAGGCAGTAAAATGACAATGAATGTGTTGACGTTGACTCAAGATACCTTTTGAGTCGCCTTCAGAGTCTCAAGATACCTTTTGAGTACCCTTCAGAGAGTCTCAAGATACCTTTTGAGTACCCTTCAGAGAGTCTCAAGACACCTTTTGAGTACCCTTCAGAGAGTCTCAAGACACCTTTTGAGTCGCCTTCAGAGAGTCTCAAGACACCTTTTGAGTACCCTTCAGAGAGTCTCAAGACACCTTTTGAGTACCCTTCAGAGAGTCTCAAGACACCTTTTGAGTACCCTTCAGAGTCTCAAGACACCTTTTGAGTACCCTTCAGAGAGTCTCAAGATACCTTTTGAGTACCCTTCAGAGAGTCTCAAGATACCTTTTGAGTACCCTTCAGAGAGTCTCAAGACACCTTTTGAGTACCCTTCAGAGAGTCTCAAGACACCTTTTGAGTACCCTTCAGAGATTCTCAAGACACCTTTTGAGTACCCTTCAGAGAGTCTCAAGACACCTTTTGAGTCGCCTTCAGAGAGTCTCAAGACACCTTTTGAGTACCCTTCAATAGTGTTTTATTCGTCAGACAGTTCATAGATTTAGAAAACAAACCCATGAGCAGTAAAATACAGCTCCAGCTGGGACTCCAGGGTCAGTCTATCCTGATGCACCACCTGCACATCAACAACAACAACAACAACAACAACAACAATCTGATCAGCTCATTTTCAGACAAGTTTTTATATAAATGGATCAGAACAAAAAGAGAGAGAATCTTTGTTGCTGAAACTTTCAGAGTCTCTTTCCACAGAGGGGACACATGTTGATGAAGAAGAGACATGGAGAAGAGGGGACACATGTTGATGAAGAAGAGACATGAAGAAGAGGGGACACATGTTGATGTAGAAGAGACATGAAGGAGAGGGGACACATGTTGATGTAGAAGAGACATGGAGAAGAGGGGACACATGTTGATGTAGAAGAGACATGAAGAAGAGGGGACACATGTTGATGAAGAAGAGACATGAAGAAGAGGGGACACATGTTGATGTGGTGAGGCACGGAGGTAGCTCATTACGAATCTCACCGGTGGAAATCGATATTATGGCTTTCCAGAATGTTCCAGGATTATTTAGGTTCTTTGTGGAAACTGACAGATAGGACTTAGACTTAGCACTTTGACATGTGAAGTGAAGCTATTCCTCAGCTGCCTGAACGCAGCCATTCTACCTCTGAGCCTGATCTCCTAGCCTTTGCCCAGGCCTTGTTTCTCTCATGAAGGAGACTGGACAGCTCAGCAGAGAACCAAGGATTAATAATAATAATAATAATAACTTGAATTTATATAGCGCCTTTCAAGGGACCCAAGGTCGCTTTACAAGTAATAGGCAAAAAAACAAACATAACAAAACAAAAGTCAGACAGACAAAACAACAGATCGATTTAGGGGCCGAAAGCCTTGGCAAACAGATGGGTCTTGAGGGCCCTTTGAAGGCATCGAGTGTGGGGATGTTGCGAATCTCCGCAGGGAGAGCGTTCCAGAGGGTGGGGGCTGCCACGCTGAAGGCTCTGTCCCCGAAGGTTCGCAGTTTGGTGCGGGGGGTGGTAAGCAGGCCGGAGTCTGAGGACCGCAGGTTCCGGGGTGGGGCATGTGGGTGAAGGATGTCCGATAGGTACTGGGGGGCAAGGGCATGGAGGGACTTGTAGGTAAGGAGGAGGATTTTGTAGGTGATGCGGGACTTGACCGGCAACCAGTGTAGGTGGATGAGGGTGGGAGTGATGTGCTGCCACGGCTTTGTGTGTGTGAGGACCCTAGCAGCACAGTTTTGGACATACTGGAGCCTGTCCAGGGTTTTGTTGGGAACCCCGAACAGGACACCATTGCAGTAGTCCAAGCGTGTGGTGACAAACGCATGCACCAGGGTTTCGGCAACCGACTCCGAGAGTGACGGTCGGAGTCTGGCAATGTTCCTCAGGTGGAAAAATGCCGACTTGGTCACAGACTTGACGTGGGAATGGAAGGAAAGGGTGGAATCAAGGATGACACCCAGGTTGCGGGCTTCAGGAGATGGGGAGATGGAGCAGCCGTCAACCTCAAGGACGAAGTCACCAACCTTCTGGAGCAGGGCCTTGGGTGCCACAACCATGAGCTCTGTTTTCCTGCTGTTCAGTTTGAGATAGTTGGAAGACATCCATGTTTTGATGTCATGCAGGCAGTTGATGAGAGACTGAGGGGGGAGCTGGGAGGATGGAGTGGTGCTGAGATACAATTGGGTATCATCAGCGTAGCAGTGGAAATTGAGTCCATGATGTCGGATGATCTGACCGAGGGGGAGCATGTAAATGGTGAACAGGAGGGGGCCAAGCACAGAGCCCTGGGGTACACCGTGGTGGACTGGGGCCGGGGGTGAGTTTGAGCCACTGATGGAGACAAACTGTTTCCTGTTGTGAAGGTAGGAAGTCAACCAGGACAGCGCTGTGCCAGTGACACCCAGGAGGTCTGAGAGGCGGGTGAGGAGGATGTTGTGAGAGATGGTGTCAAATGCTGCAGAGAGGTCCAGGAGGATGAGGATGCTGAGGCTGCCAGAGTCAGCAGCAATGAGGAGATCGTTGGTGATCTTGATGAGGGCGGTCTCAGTGCTGTGTTGCTGTCTGAAGCCGGATTGGAAGGGCTCATAGAGCTCATGGTTGGACATGTACAGATGGAGTAGGATTGTCTCGTCCCTTCACTCTAAATGTACGCAGGGGTGCATGTCTATCAATGATCTCCATAAAACCAAGATAACAATAAGACCATGCGGTTTCTACATCAGCACACAGATCCATGTTTCCCCAATCAAACCCAAACAGATCATGAACAGAACCCTGCTCCACAAAATGTTTTATGTCTCTCTTGATGATAATACGAGGTTTAACCTTTTGGACCTTAGTGTCCCTAACTGTGGCTACAGCACATTGATCACTCAGATCATTAGCTAATACTCCCACAGATGAGTATTTATAGGGAGCATTAGTTAGAATGAGATCAATCAGGGAGGATTTATTAGGGGACTTAATATTTGGGCGAGTAGGACTGTCTATAATCTGGGTAAAGTTCAAAGAGGTACACAGGTTTTTAAAATCCTCTGACACTGCAGTTAACCAGTCCCAGTTCAAATCTCCAAGCAGCACTATTTCCTTGTAGGAAAGTTGTGATAACAGTTTTGCCAATGACGATAAAGAGTCCTTGACAGCCGAGGGGGCCCTGTAGCAGCCCACCACCATGACCTGTTGACCCTTTGTTACCTCAATATTCACGGCTAAAAATTCTAGCTGTTTACTAACAGATTTGGAAACCATATTAGTTACACAAAACTTATCTTTCACATAAATGGCAACGCCACCACCTTGTTTAGGCCGGTCAGTACGATATACACTGTAACCATTTATGTAAATGTAAAATTTATCTAGCCACGTTTCTGATAAGACAATGACATCAGCATCAGTCGAACTCGCCCAAATACGGACAAATCTAATTTAGGTAACAGACTACGCACATTTAAATGAATTAAACCCAGATCTAGATATGAAATCAGCAGGAGTAGCTCTTTGACTAACACTGCGAGGTGGACCTGGATCTGGCTGAACATCCTGATAGTAACAACAATACAAATACCAAGCACCTTTTCCTCTTAATCAACACACATACATTGTCAGCTGTTCTAGAGTCACTAGCAAACTTCGCGAAAGTGAGATTAGAGTTTAAAAAACAACTCTGAGGGACCATCGTGGCAGGCATGTGAGAAAGACAAACATTTTCCGGAATGAATGTCCACGGCAGTGCAACCAGCAATTGTTTGTGCAACACCTCCGAAACTGAACAGGGGATGTCCACTGCAGGCGGCAGAACATCCCCGAATCCAGTAGGTCTTTCAGGATGACGAGCGACCTTCTCCCAGTCCAGCACAGCAGAAACACGACACCCCGCCATTCTCCCAGTCCAGCACAACAGTATCCACGCTGTTCCCGGAGCAAGAACCACTTCAGGACCGCAGCAAGAGCCAGTCAGGGAGGCAGCAAGAGCCAGGCAGGGAGGCAGCAAGAGCCAGGCAGGGAGGCAGCAAGAGCCAGGCCGGGAGGCAGCAAGAGCCAGGCAGGGAGGCAGCAAGAGCCAGGCAGGGAGGCAGCAAGAGCCAGGCAGGGAGGCAGCAAGAGCCAGGCAGGGAGGCAGCAAGAGCCAGGCAGGGAGGCAGCAAGAGCCAGGCCGGGAGGCAGCAAGAGCCAGGCAGGGAGGCAGCAAGAGCCAGGCAGGGAGGCAGCAAGAGCCAGGCAGGGAGGCAGCAGCAAGAGCCAGGCCGGGAGGCAGCAAGAGCCAGGCCGGGAGGCAGCAAGAGCCAGGCAGGGAGGCAGCAAGAGCCAGGCAGGGAGGCAGCAAGAGCCAGGCCGGGAGGCAGCAAGAGCCAGGCCGGGAGGCAGCAAGAGCCAGGCCGGGAGGCAGCAAGAGCCAGGCCGGGAGGCAGCAAGAGCCAGGCAGGGAGGCAGCAGCGTAGCAACTCTCCAGGTTTCTTCGCAGTATCTCAGATCAGGCCTTCACACCGGAACATGGTGGAATGAGCTCCCCATCAGGACAGCAGAAAGCTCACACACCTTCCAGACTGAGAACTCATCTCTTTCGACTCCACTTCCAGCCATAGAATTACTAACAAGGCACTTATATACTAACAAAGGACTGGCTCCTCTAAAGCCAGCTGAGTAGCACTTGAAGTGTTTGGCTCTATGAAACCTGATGTACTTTATGATTTTGTTTCTTCAGGTTGTGTCTTCCTGGTCGAACGCACTGACTGTGAGTCTCTCTGGATAAAAGCCTCAGCTGAATGTGATGTCATGATGTCATGATGTGATGTGATGATGTCATGATGTGATAGTATTGTGTTTGGCCCACGGGAGGGGGCATGGGGTTCAACAGGTTAAAGAGAGAGGGTCTTCAGAGCGACGCTCAATAACTGAAGTTGGATTGAAGTCAGTTTATGATCTGCAGAGCGTCCATTGAGACGTCTTCAGATGGTCTGTGTCTTCAGATGTTCTGTGTCTTCAGATGTTCTGTGTCTTCAGATGGTCAGTGTCTTCAGATGTTCTGTGTCTTCAGATGTCCTGTGTCTTCAGATGTTCTGTGTCTTCAGATGTCCTGTGTCTTCAGATGTAACCTCAGTGTCTTCAGATGTAACCCCTGTGTCTTCAGATGTTCTGTGTCTTCAGATGTCCTGTGTCTTCAGATGTTCTGTGTCTTCAGATGTAACCCCTATGTCTTCAGATGTCCTGTGTCTTCAGATGTAACCTCTGTGTCTTCAGATGTAACCCCTGTGTCTTCAGATGTAACCTCTGTGTCTTCAGATGTAACCCCTGTGTCTTCAGATGTCCTGTGTCTTCAGATGTAACCCCTGTGTCTTCAGATGTAACCCCTGTGTCTTCAGATGTCCTGTGTCTTCAGATGTTCAGTGTCTTCAGATGTAACCCCTGTGTCTTCAGATGTAACCCCTGTGTCTTCAGATGTAACCCCTGTGTCTTCAGATGTAACCTCTGTGTCTTCAGATGTAACCCCTGTGTCTTCAGATGTCCTGTGTCTTCAGATGTTCTGTGTCTTCAGATGTAACCCCTGTGTCTTCAGATGTTCTGTGTCTTCAGATGTAACCTCTGTGTCTTCAGATGTAACCCCTGTGTCTTCAGATGTAACCCCTGTGTCTTCAGATGTTCTGTGTCTTCAGATGTAACCCCTGTGTCTTCAGATGTAACCCCTGTGTCTTCAGATGTCCTGTGTCTTCAGATGTTCAGTGTCTTCAGATGTAACCCATGTGTCTTCAGATGTAACCTCTGTCTCTTCAGATGTAACCTCTGTGTCTTCAGATGTAACCCCTGTGTCTTCAGATGTAACCCCTGTGTCTTCAGATGTCCTGTGTCTTCAGATGTTCAGTGTCTTCAGATGTAACCCCTGTGTCTTCAGATGTAACCCCTGTGTCTTCAGATGTCCTGTGTCTTCAGATGTTCTGTGTCTTCAGATGTAACCCCTGTGTCTTCAGATGTTCTGTGTCTTCAGATGTAACCTCTGTGTCTTCAGATGTAACCCCTGTGTCTTCAGATGTTCTGTGTCTTCAGATGTAACCTCTGTGTCTTCAGATGTAACCCCTGTGTCTTCAGATGTAACCCCTGTGTCTTCAGATGTCCTGTGTCTTCAGATGTAACCTCTGTGTCTTCAGATGTAACCCCTGTGTCTTCAGATGTAACCCCTGTGTCTTCAGATGTAACCCCTGTGTCTTCAGATGTCCTGTGTCTTCAGATGTAACCTCTGTGTCTTCAGATGTAACCTCTGTGTCTTCAGATGTAACCCCTGTGTCTTCAGATGTTCTGTGTCTTCAGATGTAACCCCTGTGTCTTCAGATGTCCTGTGTCTTCAGATGTAACCTCTGTGTCTTCAGATGTAACCCCTGTGTCTTCAGATGTAACCCCTGTGTCTTCAGATGTAACCCCTGTGTCTTCAGATGTAACCCCTGTGTCTTCAGATGTCCTGTGTCTTCAGATGTTCAGTGTCTTCAGATGTAACCCCTGTGTCTTCAGATGTAACCCCTGTGTCTTCAGATGTAACCCCTGTGTCTTCAGATGTCCTGTGTCTTCAGATGTTCTGTGTCTTCAGATGTAACCCCTGTGTCTTCAGATGTAACCTCTGTGTCTTCAGATGTAACCCCTGTGTCTTCAGATGTAACCTCTGTCTCTTCAGATGTAACCCCTGTGTCTTCAGATGTCCTGTGTCTTCAGATGTTCTGTGTCTTCAGATGGAACCCCTGTGTCTTCAGATGTAACCTCTGTGTCTTCAGATGTAACCCCTGTGTCTTCAGATATAACCCCTGTGTCTTCAGATGTCCTGTGTCTTCAGATGTAACCCCTGTGTCTTCAGATGTAACCCCTGTGTCTTCAGATGTAACCCCTGTGTCTTCAGATGTAACCCCTGTGTCTTCAGATGTCCTGTGTCTTCAGATGTTCTGTGTCTTCAGATGTAACCTCTGTGTCTTCAGATGTAACCCCTGTGTCTTCAGATGTAACCCCTGTGTCTTCAGATGTAACCCCTGTGTCTTCAGATGTTCTGTGTCTTCAGATGTAACCTCTGTGTCTTCAGATGTAACCCCTGTGTCTTCAGATGTAACCCCTGTGTCTTCAGATGTAACCCCTGTGTCTTCAGATGTAACCCCTGTGTCTTCAGATGTAACCCCTGTGTCTTCAGATGTCCTGTGTCTTCAGATGTTCTGTGTCTTCAGATGTAACCTCTGTGTCTTCAGATGTAACCCCTGTGTCTTCAGATGTAACCCCTGTGTCTTCAGATGTAACCCTTGTTCTTCAGATGTAACCTCCTGGTGTCTTCAGATGTAACCTCTGTGTCTTCAGTATGTAACCCCTGTGTCTTCAGATGTAACCTCTGTGTCTTCAGATGTAACCCCTGTGTCTTCAGATGTCACCCCCGTTCTTCAGATGTAACCCCTGTGTCTTCAGATGTAACCTCTGTGTCTTCAGAGTAACTCTGTGTCTTCAGATGTACCTCTGTGTCTTCAGATGTAACCCTGTGTCTTCAGATGTAACCCTGTGTCTTCAGATGTAACCCCTGTGTCCTTCAGATGTACCTGTGTGCTTCAGATGTAACCCCTGTGTCTTCAGATGTTACCTGTGTCTTCAGATGTAACCCCTGTGTCTTCAGATGTAACCCCTGTGTCTTCAGATGGTAACCCTGTGTCTTCAGATGTAACCCCTGTGTCTTCAGATGTAACCCCTGTGTCTTCTAGATGTAACCCACTGTGTCTTCAGATGTTAACCACCTGTGTCTTCAGATGATAACCCATGTGCTTCAGATGTAACCCCTGTGTCTTCAGATGTAACCCCCTGTGTCTTCAGATGTACCCCTGTGTCTTCAGATGTAACCCATGTGTCTTCAGATGTAACCTCTGTGTCTTCAGATGTAACCTCTGTGTCTTCAGATGTAACCTCTGTGTCTTCAGATGTAACCCCTGTGTCTTCAGATGTAACCTCTGTGTCTTCAGATGTAACCCCTGTGTCTTCAGATGTAACCCCTGTGTCTTCAGATGTAACCCCGTGTCTTCAGATGTTCTGTGTCTTCAGATGTACACCCCTTGTGTCTTCAGATGTAACCCCTGTGTCTTCAGATGTAACCCATGTGTCTTCAGATGTAACCCCTGTGTCTTCAGATGTCCTGTGTCTTCAGATGTAACCCCTGTGTCTTCAGATGTTCTGTGTCTTCAGATGTAACCCATGTGTCTTCAGATGTAACCCCTGTGTCTTCAGATGTAACCCCTGTGTCTTCAGATGTAACCCCTGTGTCTTCAGATGTAACCCCTGTGTCTTCAGATGTCCTGTGTCTTCAGATGTTCTGTGTCTTCAGATGTAACCTCTGTGTCTTCAGATGTAACCCCTGTGTCTTCAGATGTAACCTCTGTGTCTTCAGATGTAACCCCTGTGTCTTCAGATGTAACCTCTGTGTCTTCAGATGTAACCCCTGTGTCTTCAGATGTAACCTCTGTGTCTTCAGATGTAACCCCCTGTGTCTTCAGATGTAACCCCTGTGTCTTCAGATGTTCTGTGTCTTCAGATGTAACCCCTGTGTCTTCAGATGTAACCTCTGTGTCTTCAGATGTAACCCCTGTGTCTTCAGATGTAACCTCTGTGTCTTCAGATGTAACCCCTGTGTCTTCAGATGTAACCTCTGTGTCTTCAGATGTAACCCCTGTGTCTTCAGATGTAACCCCTGTGTCTTCAGATGTAACCCCTGTGTCTTCAGATGTTCTGTGTCTTCAGATGTAACCCCTGTGTCTTCAGATGTAACCCCTGTGTCTTCAGATGTTCTGTGTCTTCAGATGTAACCCCTGTGTCTTCAGATGTAACCCCTGTGTCTTCAGATGTAACCCCTGTGTCTTCAGATGTAACCTCTGTGTCTTCAGATGTAACCCCTGTGTCTTCAGATGTAACCCCTGTGTCTTCAGATGTAACCCCTGTGTCTTCAGATGTAACCTCTGTGTCTTCAGATGTAACCTCTGTGTCTTCAGATGTAACCCCTGTGTCTTCAGATGTCCTGTGTCTTCAGATGTAACCCCTGTGTCTTCAGATGTAACCCCTGTGTCTTCAGATGTCCTGTGTCTTCAGATGTAACCTCTGTGTCTTCAGATGTAACCCCTGTGTCTTCAGATGTTCTGTGTCTTCAGATGTAACCCCTGTGTCTTCAGATGTAACCCCTGTGTCTTCAGATGTTCTGTGTCTTCAGATGTAACCCCTGTGTCTTCAGATGTAACCCCTGTGTCTTCAGATGTCCTGTGTCTTCAGATGTAACCTCTGTGTCTTCAGATGTAACCCCTGTGTCTTCAGATGTAACCCCTGTGTCTTCAGATGTAACCCCTGTGTCTTCAGATGTCCTGTGTCTTCAGATGTAACCCCTGTGTCTTCAGATGTAACCTCTGTGTCTTCAGATGTAACCCCTGTGTCTTCAGATGTCCTGTGTCTTCAGATGTAACCTCTGTGTCTTCAGATGTAACCTCTGTGTCTTCAGATGTAACCCCTGTATCTTCAGATGTAACCCCTGTGTCTTCAGATGTAACCCCTGTGTCTTCAGATGTAACCCCTGTGTCTTCAGATGTAACCCCTGTGTCTTCAGATGTCCTGTGTCTTCAGATGTAACCTCTGTGTCTTCAGATGTAACCCCTGTGTCTTCAGATGTAACCCCTGTGTCTTCAGATGTCCTGTGTCTTCAGATGTTCTGTGTCTTCAGATGTAACCCCTGTGTCTTCAGATGTCCTGTGTCTTCAGATGTAACCTCTGTGTCTTCAGATGTAACCCCTGTGTCTTCAGATGTAACCTCTGTGTCTTCAGATGTAACCCCTGTGTCTTCAGATGTAACCCCTGTGTCTTCAGATGTAACCCTGTGTCTTCAGATGTAACCCCTGTGTCTTCAGATGTCCTGTGTCTTCAGATGTAACCCCTGTGTCTTCAGATGTAACCCCTGTGTCTTCAGATGTAACCCCTGTGTCTTCAGATGTAACCTCTGTGTCTTCAGATGTAACCCCTGTGTCTTCAGATGTAACCCCTGTGTCTTCAGATGTCCTGTGTCTTCAGATGTTCTGTGTCTTCAGATGTAACCCCTGTGTCTTCAGATGTCCTGTGTCTTCAGATGTAACCTCTGTGTCTTCAGATGTAACCCCTGTGTCTTCAGATGTAACCTCTGTGTCTTCAGATGTAACCCCTGTGTCTTCAGATGTAACCCCTGTGTCTTCAGATGTAACCCCTGTGTCTTCAGATGTAACCCCTGTGTCTTCAGATGTAACCTCTGTGTCTTCAGATGTAACCCCCACCCCGTTGAGACGTCTAAACTGTCCTCTGTCTTCAGGAATCCCTCAGCAGTTGCCGCAGCGCTGCAGTCTAAATGAAGACACCAAACTCTGCACATTCCTCACATGCTTAGAGGAACCAGCAGAACCACCGCATCACTGGGGGAGGGGGCTTACATCTGAGGGGGGGGCTTACATCTGAGGGGGGGAGGGTTACATCTGAGGGGGGGGGGGTTACATCTGAGGGGGGAGGGGGTTACATCTGAGGGGGGGGGGTACATCTGAGGGGGGGGGTTACATCTGAGGGGGGGAGGGTTACATCTGAGTGGGAGGGGGCTTACATCTGAGGGGGGGAGGGTTACATCTGAGTGGGAGGGGGCTTACATCTGAGGGGGGGAGGGTTACATCTGAGGGGGGGGGGTACATCTGAGGGGGGGGGGGATTTTTTTTATATAAACTTCATAATTTATGTGAGAGCATATTAAAGCTGTGAAATAACTGAGGGATCACTTGACAGGCATGCAGTGTGTGTGTGTGTGTGTGGTATGTGTGTGTGTGTGTGCGTGTGAGTGTGTGTGTGTGTGTGAGTGTGTGTGTGTGAGTGTGTGTGTTTGTGTGTGTGTGAGTGTGTGTGTGTGAGTGGGTGTGTGAGTGTGTGTGTGAGTGTGTGTGTGTGTGGTGTGTGTGTGTGTGTGTGTGTGTGAGTGTGTGTGTGAGTGTGTGTGTGAGTGTGTGTGTGTGTGTGTGAGTGTGTGTGTGTGTGTGTGTGTGAGTGTGGTGTGTGTGTGTGTGAGTGTGTGTGTGTGTGTGTGAGGCGTGTGTGTGTGTGTGGTGAGTGTGGGGTGTGGTGTGTGTGTGTGGTGTGTGTGTGTGTGTGTGTGTGTGTGTGTGTGTGTGTGTGTGTAAACCCTGACCCTTCTGAGGTTTTACTCGACAGAGCCTGAGTTCCCTCTCTCACACGTCAGGCTGTGAGCCAGAGAGAGATTATGATGAAGAGAGACCTCATGAGGAGCCCCCCCCCCCCATCTCTCCCCCCCCCATCTCCCCCCCCCCATCTCCCCCCCCATCTCCCCCCCCCCCATATATTTAAAACAGAGTTTCTGGCGCGGTGCATTCATGGTCACACTCTGACAACGTGTTCTAAAGACTGTCAGGAGAGGAGGTCCCTCAGAGCTGAAGTAATGACACACACACACACACACACACACACACACACACACACACACACTCACACACACACACACACACACACACACACACACACTCACACACACACACACTCACACACACACACACACACACACTCACACACACACACACTCAGGTGTAAACACAGGGTAAGCAGCTTCCTGTCTCCCAGCATGCCTCAGATATAAATATATATATAAACCCACTCAGCTGTTTTCCTTCTGAGTTAAATATCTGTCTCATTTGGACCCTGGAACCCCCCCCCTCACACACACCACACACACACACACACACACACACACACACACACAGTGCGAGCCCCCCCTCCTCCCGTGGAGCCCCTCCTCTCCAGTCCTGATCCAGGATCCCGGGACTCCACTCCGGGTTTCCCCCCCTCCCCTCGGCCTCCTCCCTCTGGAGCGAGTGTCCGGGCCTCAGATGACGGAGGACCAGCAGAGAGGATGGGGGGCCGCCGCAGCAGCTGAGACCCGAACAGGGACTACTTTCCTCGGACTCTGGATTTACCGGCATGCCCTTCGTGAAGCGCACCGTGCGGCCGCAGCTCCTCTGCCGGCTGGAGAGCCCTGATCCCGGCAGGTCTGAGGCCCTTGGTCCTGGGGGGTCTAACCCCGGTCTCGCCCCCGCCGGGGACCTGGTCTCGGTCAGCCACCTGGCTCTGACCCGGACCCTGCTCCAGCTCTCGGACCTGGCCCGGCTCTCCTGCTGCCTGCTGACCGAGCTGGAGGCGGATCTGCGGGGGGGGCTCGGAGCGGATCCTCCGTCTGCAGGACCGGGTGCTGAGGCTCCAGGACCGGGTCTCCGAGCAGGACCCGCGCCAGGAGCCTGTGCGTAAGTACCCCCATAGCTACTTATTCCTTTCTATATGAGCCTCTCTCTGGGTCTAAAGTCTGTCCGGGTCCTGGTCCCTGCAGCAGCTCAGGGCCAGGACCCGGACGGTCCTCAGGTAACTTGAAGCGGTCCTGCTGTAGCAACGTGTCCCCTCTGTGGGTAAGGGGGTTCTGATTGTGATCCAGCAGGATCTGGAGTTCGGGGTTTTCCACTCAAACAGTGACGTAGTTTAAACACAGAGCCGAGCTCCAGCAGGAAGAGGCTCTGCGGGCTCTGCGGGCTCTGCGGGCTCTGAGGGGTCTGCGGGCTCTGAGGGGTCTGAGGGGTCTGAGGGGTCTGCGGGCTCTGAGTCCGGAACTGGCTCTTAAACTGTTGAAACCGACTGAACAGGTTTCTGTCTTTATATGATAAGGGCTGTGTGTGTGTTGGTTCATTCCGATGTGTGTGTGTGTGTGTGTGTGTGTATGTGTTTTGGTTCATTCCGATGTGTGTGTGTGTGTGTGTGTGTGTGTGTGTGTGTGTGTGTGTGTTTTAGTAAGTGTGAGGAAAAAGTCTCAAACTCCTGAAAGTTTGAAAGTCTCTGTAGATCCACCATGTGTTCAGGGTGTTTGGTTACTAGTTCAGATGTGTGTTCCTCTTGGAGGTATGTGTGTGTGTGTGTGTGTGTGTGTGTGTGTGTGTGTGTGTGTGTGTGTGTGTGTGTGTGTGTGTGTGTGTGTGTGTGTGTCTCAGTCTTTATTTAAATACAGCTGCTGAGGTTCCAGAGTTTCTCCATGTTTAGAAAGAGTCTCTGCTGACCCAAGAACAGTCTTAACTGTAATGTGTGTGTGTGTGTGTGTGTGAGAGTCAGTAGTTCAGGAGTGTGTGTGTGTGTTAGGTTACTACTTAAAGTGTGTTCCTGTTGGAGGTGTGTGTGTGTGTGTGTGTGTGTGAGAGAGAGAGTCAGTAGTTCAGGAGTGTGTGTGTGTGTGTGTTAGGTTACTACTTAAAGTGTGTTCCTGTTGGAGGTGTGTGTGTGTGTGTGTGTGTGTGTGTGTGTGTGTGTGAGAGAGAGTCAGTAGTTCAGGAGTGTGTGTGTGTGTGTTAGGTTACTACTTAAAGTGTGTTCCTGTTGGAGGTGTGTGTGTGTGTGTGTGTGTGTGTGTGTGTGTGTGTGTGTGTGAGAGAGAGTCAGTAGTTCAGGAGTGTGTGTGTGTGTGTGTTAGGTTACTACTTAAAGTGTGTTCCTGTTGGAGGTGTGTGTGTGTGTGTTAGCCTCTTAAGGTCCTTACACACCAAGCCGATTTTCGACTAAAGGCCGTCGGCTAAATAAATCACTCTGATTGGCTGTTCAGCTAGCGAATCAGTGCAGTCTTTGCGGTGTGTTCCAGTGCGACACATGGCCAAGACGCAGGAGACATTAGGCGACGTGAGGCGGCGTGAAGAGACGTGAGGAGGCGTGAGGAGACGTGAGGAGACGTGAGGAGGAGTGAGGAGACGTGAGGCGACGTGAGGAGACGTGAGGAGACGTGAGGAGGCGTGAGGAGACGTGAGGCGAAATGAGGCGGCGTGAGGAGTCGTGAGGAGACGTGAGGCGACGTGAGGCGACGTGAGGAAACGTGAGGCGAAATGAGGCGGCGTGAGGAGACGTGAGGAGACGTGAGGCGAAATGAGGCGACGTGAGGAGACGTGAGGAGACGTGAAGAGGCGTGAGGAGGCGTGAGGCGACGTGAGGAGACGTGAGGCGAAATGAGGCGGCGTGAGGAGGCGTGAGGAGACGTGAGGAGACGTGAGGCGAAATGAGGCGGCGTGAGGAGGCGTGAGGAGACGTGAGGCGACGTGAGGCGACGTGAGGAGACGTGAGGCGAAATGAGGCGACGTGAGGAGACGTGAGGAGACGTAAGGAGGCGAAATGAGGCGACGTGAGGAGACGTGAGGAGACGTGAAGAGGCGTGAGGAGGCGTGAGGCGACGTGAGGAGACGTGAGGCGAAATGAGGCGGCGTGAGGAGACGTGAGGAGGCGTGAGGAGACGTGAGGAGACGTGAGGAGGCGTGAGGCGACGTGAGGAGGCGTGAGGAGACGTGAGGAGACGTGAAGAGGCGTGAGGAGGCGTGAGGCGACGTGAGGAGGCGTGAGGAGACGTTAGGCGAAATGAGGCGGCGTGAGGAGGCGTGAGGAGGCGTGAGGCGACGTGAGGAGGCGTGAGGAGACGTGAGGCGACGTGAGGAGGCGTGAGGAGACGTGAGGAGACGTGAGGAGGCGTGAGGAGACGTGAGGAGACGTGAGGAGGCGTGAGGCGACGTGAGGAGGCGTGAGGAGACGTGAGGCGGCGTGAGGAGGCGTGAGGAGACGTGAGGCGAAATGAGGTGGCGTGAGGAGACGTGAGGAGACGTGAGGCGAAATGAGGCGACGTGAGGAGACGTGAGGAGGCGTGAGGAGGCGTGAGGCGACGTGAGGCGACGTGAGGAAACGTGAGGCGAAATGAGGCGGCGTGAGGAGACGTGAGGAGACGTGAGGCGAAATGAGGCGACGTGAGGAGACGTGAGGAGACGTGAAGAGGCGTGAGGAGGCGTGAGGCGACGTGAGGAGACGTGAGGCGAAATGAGGCGGCGTGAGGAGGCGTGAGGAGACGTGAGGAGACGTGAGGCGAAATGAGGCGGCGTGAGGAGGCGTGAGGAGACGTGAGGCGACGTGAGGCGACGTGAGGAGACGTGAGGCGAAATGAGGCGACGTGAGGAGACGTGAGGAGACGTAAGGAGGCGAAATGAGGCGACGTGAGGAGACGTGAGGAGACGTGAAGAGGCGTGAGGAGGCGTGAGGCGACGTGAGGAGACGTGAGGCGAAATGAGGCGGCGTGAGGAGACGTGAGGAGGCGTGAGGAGACGTGAGGAGACGTGAGGAGGCGTGAGGCGACGTGAGGAGGCGTGAGGAGACGTGAGGAGACGTGAAGAGGCGTGAGGAGGCGTGAGGCGACGTGAGGAGGCGTGAGGAGACGTGAGGCGAAATGAGGCGGCGTGAGGAGGCGTGAGGAGGCGTGAGGCGACGTGAGGAGGCGTGAGGAGACGTGAGGCGACGTGAGGAGGCGTGAGGAGACGTGAGGAGAAATGAGGCGGCGTGAGGAGGCGTGAGGAGACGTGAGGAGACGTGAGGAGGCGTGAGGCGACGTGAGGAGGCGTGAGGAGACGTGAGGCGGCGTGAGGAGGCGTGAGGAGACGTGAGGCGAAATGAGGTGGCGTGAGGAGGCGTGAGGAGACGTGAGGAGACGTGAGGAGACGTGAGGCGAAATGAGGCGACGTGAGGAGACGTGAGGAGACGTGAGGAGGCGTGAGGCGAAATGAGGCGGCGTGAGGAGGCGTGAGGAGACGTGAGGAGACGTGAGGCGACGTGAGGCGACGTGAGGCGACGTGAGGCGACGTGAGGCGACGTGAGGAGGCGTGAGGCGACGTGAGGAGGCGTGAGGAGACGTGAGGCGGCGTGAGGAGGCGTGAGGCGACGTGAGGAGGCGTGAGGAGACGTGAGGCGGCGTGAGGAGGCGTGAGGAGACGTGAGGCGAAATGAGGTGGCGTGAGGAGGCGTGAGGAGACGTGAGGCGAAATGAGGCGACGTGAGGAGACGTGAGGAGACGTGAGGAGGCGTGAGGCGAAATGAGGCGGCGTGAGGAGGCGTGAGGAGACGTGAGGAGACGTGAGGAGGCGTGAGGCGACGTGAGGCGAAGTGAGGCGACGTGAGGAGACGTGAGGAGACGTGAGGAGGCGTGAGGCGAAATGAGGCGGCGTGAGGAGGCGTGAGGAGACGTGAGGAGACGTGAGGAGGCGTGAGGAGACGTGAGGCGGCGTGAGGAGGCGTGAGGCGACGTGAGGAGGCGTGAGGAGACGTGAGGCGGCGTGAGGAGGCGTGAGGAGACGTGAGGCGAAATGAGGTGGCGTGAGGAGGCGTGAGGAGACGTGAGGAGACGTGAGGAGACGTGAGGCGAAATGAGGCGACGTGAGGAGACGTGAGGAGGCGTGAGGCGAAATGAGGCGGCGTGAGGAGGCGTGAGGAGACGTGAGGAGACGTGAGGCGACGTGAGGCGACGTGAGGAGGCGTGAGGCGGCGTGAGGAGACGTGAGGCGACGTGAGGCGACGTGAGGAGACGTGAGGCGACGTGAGGAGGCGTGAGGCGACGTGAGGAGACGTGAGGAGGCGTGAGGCGGCGTGAGGAGACGTGAGGCGACGTGAGGAGACGTGAGGAGGCGTGAGGCGGCGTGAGGAGGCGTGAGGCGACGTGAGGAGGCGTGAGGAGGCGTGAGGCGGCGTGAGGAGACGTGAGGCGGCGTGAGGAGACGTGAGGCGACGTGAGGAGACGTGAGGCGACGTGAGGAGACGTGAGGAGGCGTGAGGCGGCGTGAGGCGGCGTGAGGAGACGTGAGGAGACACAACAGTCGTGTCCGTCGGGACGTGTTCTTTGGTGTCTGCTTGGTGTGTAGCGGCCTTTAGCTTCACGAGTCTCACTTGGTTGTGTGTGTGTGTGTGTGTGTGTGTGTGTGTGTGTGTGTGTGTGTGTGTGTGTGTGTGTGCAGGAAGCACTTAATGAACCTGTCCCCCCTCAGTCCTGCAGCTGGACCCCCCCTGCATGATTTAGCCTTTTTGCATCAGGTCCCCCCCTGACTGTGTGTGTGTGTGTGTGTGTGTGTGTGTGTGTGTGTGTGTGTGTGGGGTGTTTAGTGCCTGCAGGTATTTATCTGCACCTGAGACTAACCAGAGCCGCTGAGACTTCCCTCAGACACACACACACACACACACACACACACACACACACACACACACACACACACACACACCAGCAGACAACAAACGCTTCAACTTGTACCATTTAGAATCTGTATGTTTGATTATGAATCTTTAAAAATGTTTTTAAAAAAGCTTTAAAACAAATGAATAGCGACTCGATATAATCTTCTATAAGAATAAAAGTCAGCTACAGGGGGCGTGGTCAGCGGCAAGGGGGCGTGGTCAGCGGCAGGGGGGCGTGGTCAGCTGCAGCTCACAGAATCAGCCCCCTGCAAAAACAGGGCTGGAAAGAGCAAACAGAGCGAAATGAGGCTAAAACGCAGGATCTGTTCGGTGTTTTGAAAAAAAAACTATATTTATATACTTTATATATTTTATATATTATAATATATTGTTCAAATATAGCATGATAGGTCCCCTTTAAGTGGCGTTGACGTCGTGCTGCTGGACTCGCTGTAGTTCCTTTATAGCATCACGTTAGCATGTAGCTTCTGGACATTAGAGTTATGATTCAACATTATGAAAGTAGACATTTATCAAACAGCAGCTTCCTGCAGGGTGGACCTACTAACCCTCTATAGGAGCGCGAGTGTTCCTCAGTGATGTCATTATGTTCAGGAAGTAAAGAAAGGAGGAGGGAAGAGCAGGGCCAGTGATTGGCTGCTGTGTGGAGTGATCTACTTCCTGTTCTGCGGATGCTCTGCATGTTGTTGACATGTTGCTGTCATGTTAGCAGCCCCCCCCCCACCCCTGCATGGGAAGGCCTAAATACTCTTAGTGGTTCTTCTCATATGAATGTGTGTCATCTGAATAACAATCAGTGTAACTGGAGCAGTGAGGGGGGGTCAGGAGGGGGTGGGGGGGTCAGGAGGAGGGGGTGGGGGTGGGGTCAGGAGGAGGGGGGCTCCATGCTGAACCAGTCCATCAGCACTGGTTCTTGTTCTGGTTCTGTTCTAAACCCATTTCTACAAAACAGATAAACATACATATTGTTTTCCACCTGAGAACATCCAGTCTGTGTTTCCTCTGATCAACACACACACACACCACACACACACACACACACACACACACACACACACACACACTCACACACACACACACACACACACCACCACACACACCACACACACTCACACACACACACACACACACGCGCACACACTCACACACACACCCCCTCTCTCTCCCTCTCATTATCAGAGTGTATCTTCAGACCTGTCGTCGGGCAGAAGTTAATTACAGAGCAGCTTCAGATCTACAGACATGATGCTGTCTGTGTTTCAGGTGATGTCATCATCTCTGCTTCACACCTGAGAGAGCACACACACACACACACACACACCTGAGAGAACACACACACCTACACACACCTGAGAGAGCACACACACCTGAGAGAACACACACACCTGAGAGATCACACACACCTGAGAGAACACACACACCTGAGAACACACACACACACACACCTGAGAACACACACACACCTGAGAGAGCACACACACACACACACACCTGAGAACACACACACACCTGAGAGAACACACACACCTGAGAACACACACACACCTGAGAACACACACACACACCTGAGAGAACACACACACCTGAGAGAACACACACACCTGAGAGAACACACACACCTGAGAGATCACACACACCTGAGAGAACACACACACCTGAGAGATCACACACACACACACACACCTGAGAGAGCACACACACCTACACACCTGAGAGATCACACACACACACCATGTAAACATCACTTCAGGGGACATTACATTGACTTACATGCATTTCCTGGAGACTTATCCTAACCCAGAACCAACACATGCCTAACCCTGAACCAGAACCAACACATGCCTAACCCTGACCCAGAACCAACACATGCCTAACCCTGAACCAGAACCAACACATGCCTAACCCTGAACCAGAACCAACACATGCCTAACCCTGACCCAGAACCAACACATGCCTAACCCTGAACCAGAACCAACACATGCCTAACCCTGAACCAGAACCAACACATGCCTAACCCTGACCCAGAACCAACACATGCCTAACCCTGAACCAGAACCAACACATGCCCTAATCCTAACCCAGAACCAACACATGCCTAACCCTGAACCAGAACCAACACATGCCTAACCCTGAACCAGAACCAACACATGCCTAACCCTGAACCAGAACCACCACATGCCTAACCCTGAACCAGAACCAACACATGCCTAACCCTGAACCAGAACCAACACATGCCTAACCCTGAACCAGAACCAACACATGCCTAACCCTGAACCAGAACCAACACATGCCTAACCCTGAACCAGAACCAACACATGCCTAACCCTGAACCAAGTCTTCACCCTAAAATTAATGACTCCCTTAAGGGGACCTCCAATTTGTCCCCATAAGGGAGGCGAGTCCCCACACGTGACTGTGTAAACAGATTTAGGTCCCCACAAGTATAGTAATATTAGGCCACACACACACACACACACACACACACACACACACATTCACTCTCACACACACACACACACACACACTCACTCACTCACTCACGTACAGCCCATAGTATTATGGGCTGTATTGCAGTATCTCAGTGTAGTATTATGGGATGTACTGCAGTATCTCAGTGTAGTATTATGGGCTGTATTGCAGTATCTCAGTGTAGTATTATGGGCTGTACTGCAGTATCTCAGTGTAGTATTATGGGCTGTACTGCAGTATCTCAGTGTAGTATTATGGGCTGTACTGCAGTATCTCAGTGTAGTATTATGGGCTGTACTGCAGTATCTCAGTGTAGTATTATGGGCTGTACTGCAGTATCTCAGTGTAGTACTATGGGCTGTACTGCAGTATCTCAGTGTAGTATTATGGGCTGTACTGCAGTATCTCACTGTAGTATTATGGGCTGTACTGCAGTATCTCAGTGTAGTATTATGGGCTGTACTGCAGTATCTCAGTGTAGTACTATGGGCTGTACTGCAGTATCTCAGTGTAGTGTTATGGGCTGTACTGCAGTATCTCAGTGTAGTATTATGGGCTGTACTGCAGTATCTCACTGTAGTATTATGGGCTGTACTGCAGTATCTCAGTGTAGTATTATGGGCTGTACTGCAGTATCTCACTGTAGTATTATGGGCTGTACTGCAGTATCTCACTGTAGTATTATGGGCTGTACTGCAGTATCTCACTGTAGTATTATGGGCTGTACTGCAGTATCTCACTGTAGTATTATGGGCTGTACTGCAGTATCTCAGTGTAGTATTATGGGCTGTACTGCAGTATCTCAGTGTAGTATTATGGGATGTACTGCAGTATCTCAGTGTAGTATTATGGGCTGTACTGCAGTATCTCAGTGTAGTATTATGGGCTGTATTGCAGTATCTCAGTGTAGTATTATGGGCTGTACTGCAGTATCTCACTGTAGTATTATGGGCTGTACTGCAGTATCTCAGTGTAGTATTATGGGCTGTACTGCAGTATCTCAGTGTAGTGTTATGGGCTGTACTGCAGTATCTCAGTGTAGTGTTATGGGCTGTATTGCAGTATCTCAGTGTAGTATTATGGGCTGTACTGCAGTATCTCACTGTAGTATTATGGGCTGTACTGCAGTATCTCAGTGTAGTATTATGGGCTGTACTGCAGTATCTCAGTGTAGTATTATGGGCTGTACTGCAGTATCTCACTGTAGTATTATGGGCTGTACTGCAGTATCTCAGTGTAGTATTATGG